>MQRK01243121.1:1998-16598 GCA_001938485.1 Girardia tigrina | reverse complement strand
GTGATGTTAGCATAGACCACGTTAACAATCGTTGTAAAAATGGGTGCAATAGTACCTTATTCTAAAAAGTTATGAAGGAAAATGTCCTTGATCCAATTAGGCTGTCCGGTATTGTACTCGAACCGATTCACAACAAACAACGAATTTAGAGTTTAAATAAGAACCGTGGTCGATCATTTGATGCCACATCCCAGTAACCCGAAGACATAGAATCAATAAAATAGTCTAACAGATGACGATTAGTCTACGGTCCTCTAGTAAAACTGTTATAAACAAGGATGTTTTGGAAAACTGCATACTGTGTAAAAGAAAAGGGATAGATCAGATTAAGGCTCCTTTACCTAAATTTAGATTAGAAGGTACTTTGGTTGCATTCTCAAGAGTGGCGATTATTTATGCCGGACTTTTGTTGACTATTCATGGAAGAGAAAAGTGAAACAAAAGCTTGTTCACTTGTTTACGATGTCGCGTAGCGCATTTATAAGTGGCTTTTAAATATTATTATTTTTAAAATATCATTACAAGAGAGAAAATATTGAAAGAATTACATTACTTCGAAATTTAAAAAAAACATAATCAATAAAAATATTAAGTCGTTAGGCAAAAATATTTCCATAACTAATTATTTAAATACAATAATAAGTTATCCATCTTATCCGTTTTGATTTTTTGTATCACGAAGTCACTATTAATTCAAGTCTATTTATCTATTAATTCCATATTTTAATTGCGATTGAATTATTATTTGAATCTCATTACATCTTAAAAGTAAATCAGTAACCAACAAAAAGTTTTGATTATACTAAAAAAGTCTGCTATAGTGAATAATTCAATAACGAATATCTTTTGAGTACTTTATTTATATTACGTTCCTTTGATTGTGTCCTTTGATCATATCAGGTGTATGTTATTTTTTTATTAGTTTGTTTTGTTAATACATTTTAATAATAACAAGTACATATTCTAACTTTTAATATTCTAAAATTCTAATGTCTTGAGGACTTCCTTTGGTTACCATTTTATTTAATTATCCGAGGAATTTCTCTTGATTTATACACTTAACAGTAATAAGATCACCAGCAATGCGAAATTTGTCACTAATATGTTGTTTGAAGAATATCAAAAATTTAAATGTAAAAAGAAAATCGAAGAAAATGATTTTGAAATTCTGTGTGATCGAATTAAAATTATTACCATGTTTCGGTACTGTCCTGCATTAATATAATATGATTTGGGTTTAGGTATAGGTTAGGATTATGGTTATGGTTCAGATTTAAGGGTTAGTGTCAGGTATCTCCGCATTCTTTTTGCAAAAAAAGAATAAACGATATATAATTTGAATCATATATTAAAAAAATGAGTTAGTTGTCAGAATTATTCAAAAATAAATTCATTTCTCGGTCTGCAGTTTTAAAATGTGTGCCCCGTGTGGTAGAGCGTTGCACCGACTGAACGCGCAAGAACTCGGGGAACTATTTGCAACGGGATCTGCAATCTATACCTCTGTACATGCATAGTTCAGGTGTCGTAGTATAACGTGCATATAGATGAACAGTTTAACTTGTATTATTATTATAAATTTAAGTAATTCAACAAGCATTACATTTTTAAAATATACATGTGACATTTGATGCAGACTATAATAAAAAGTAGAGAAATTATAACAGTTTTCCGTATCGAATCAAATTTTTCGGAGCTTAAATCAGAACTTAAAAAATATATATTTGGTGTGAGATATAAATTAATAATTGTAAATATTAAATGTAAACTAACTTAATAATTATTTTATATAACATATGGTTCAAAACATTCAAATAATTAGCTCTCCAATGTAAATAAATATGATTTATTAAAATACAAATTGTTTAAATAATTGGATTATCAAGTGTTTATTTTGAATAATTAAATATATTTTTAGAATTCAATTTGGTGTTATTATTTTTCCTAATATGGCGACCTACGCAAATTTAATGAACCATATGGTTCCCAGAATTTTCAATGGAGAACAAGATCTTGCCGAATTCATTACAGATTGCAGAAGATTCTTCGAAATTGCCAAAATTGAAGGCGATGTTCAAAGTATCATCGTCAAAGGATTCTTGGCCAAGGAACTTATGCCAATTTATGAAGCAGTCGACATGAAGATCACAAATTTTGAAGAAAGACTGAAAACGGCATTTCAGAAACCGTCTTCGCTTATTCAAGATTTCATGAATCTATTCAATTATGAAAAAGGAAGAGATGCGGCGCCGATATATTTTCAAAAAATTGAAAATATGGTCGATAAATTATTGATGCACAGATGGAATAAAGAAGAATTAACATCGTATTTTTTTGTCCATTGTGTCAAAAACGGCGATACAAAAAGAGAATTAAAAATGCGAGATGCCACATTAACAGATGAAATAAAGAATATTATTAAGAAGATGGATTATGTTTTAGAAGAGACAGATATCGTTGCAGTTAACAGAAAATAGACATTTGCAGAAGTTATTATTGGCATAAGTTCAAACTCACAAACAGCGATAATACATAAATTAAATTACCTAAATTGTTCAATAATATTCTTAATAAAACTCTCCAAAAGAAATTTAAATAATTTCTGTAAAAAAATATATATTATATAAAAAACTAAAAATATATAACTAAAAAAGTAGTCACCGGTGGACCAATAGAAAACCGGTTACCTGAAAAAAATATTATTATTCAAAAAATTAGCAATATAGTTGTCAAAATTTATAACTTTTGCTTTGTAATCTACAATAATTGTCAGTGGTTAATTTTTTGAGAAATTAATTTGGATAAGGAAATTTAACTATATTAACTCCTAAAGTCTTGATGTAGATTCGAGAATTCATCTACCGTTTTAAAATATGTAAATATCAAATGGCGATTACTTTTTCGCAAGTGAAACATCTTATATTAATAATAATTTTTTATGGTCAATAAAATGCACTGTTCAAAATTTATTACTGGTCAATTAATTCGATTGATTTTTTTGTCAAATTATTTCAAATATTTTTCTTTAAATTCGATAACTTCTTTCACTTTTTCGATTGGATTATGAAAACTGCATTTGATTGTTACAGTCAACCATTCACGATTTGGCTGCGATAACGATTATGCGTTTTCTATCTCCATTTGATATCATTAGTGCAAACGAGCACAATTTATCCAATTTTTATTTCATGATAATCATTGTTCATTAGAAGCGATAGTGATCGGTATTGTGATTCAAATTAAACAAATGTGTAATTAATCATTTGATTTTTTGTAGACTTCGATTTTACAATTTTCATTTTCGATCATTTCAACTCGATCTGCAAACAATCTATAAATGAAATTAAATGACATATTGGATATATGTTTAAAAAAAGATTTTGTAAGAGCGTAAATTCATTTGTATTTGAAAATATATTTTGTAAAGTAATCTAATCATTTTCTCACATTTTATTTTCCAAAGGTCTGAAATTGAGTCTATTTAAGTACAAATAAACTGTTCTTTATTCTAGAAAATGAAAAGGCTGAATCAATGTCAAAGGAATAACACAACTATTTTCAAAAATATCTAAAACTCAAGACAAAACACCGATAAAATGAAGAAATTGATAAAAATGTTAACTTTGATAAATTTGAAATTGATAAAGATGATTGTACTTGATTGGGTGAGAGACTGAGAACATACAGATGCATTCACCGCTTCATCTTTCATAACTGGATTGAACACTTCACAAAAACGCAGCCGAGGAATATTGTTATTGGTAGGATGATTTCCATCAATTGCATTTATTAATCGATTTTTTTATCCATTCTTATATATATATATATATATAATTTATCTTCAAAACTAAATGTAGGATACTACAATCGACGAACTGACGAAAATGTTTTTTGTCAGAAGCTTTGCAAGAAAGATGTATAAATACATTGTGTGCTGAACAGATGATCAAAAGAACAATTAAAGCATTTGAAAATCTCAGAGAAAACAGCTCAACATATGAAAGAAACGTTAATGATTTTATACCCACAAAAGAGTTTCACAACATTGATTTTGAGAACGACCATAAATGTGCAAGTCTTCCTCGTTAAAAATTAATTGATACGGTGATAGCAAATATAAGATTGATATTAACTGTTGGGATGGTGTTATCATATTTTACTTTTGTTTATATTTCCTTTTGTTTATTTTACTTATTTTTGTTTTTTTTGCTTTTATATGTAAATATTGCTTTTTTTATATTTTATTAAATATATGATTTGTATGTACTTTTCTGCGTTGATATATATATATATATATATATATTATTTATATTAATATTTACACTCAATAAAAATTAAAATATTTATTTTTTACATAATAAAATCAAAATATATATCGAATGTTCAGATAGTTTTTATATTCTGACAATTGATAAGTACGTCACGCTTGCATTAAATGTTTGTGTGTGAAGAGTCACACATTTTCTTTTATTATTTATTTTATTAAAGAATGCTATTTTGCGTAGTAAAGAAATTCATATTTAAACGCAGAAGATAAAATTGCAAAATTTTTTATTTATTTTAGAATTTATTGCCTACTTACCGCCTCTACCGTATTAATCGAAGTTATTTTTTCAAAAATAATTGTTAACTTGTGTTGCTAATCTTGATTTTGGCAATCATTTATTGGTCATGGTAAATCTTTCGGAGATTATCTATCGAGAATTAATTTTGATCGGGTTATTAATTAGTTCATTATTATAATTTAAAATATTTTTTTAAAAATCCATATTGACTTTTATAACAATGGTAGCTTTCTTATTAATATAATAAAATAATAAAATTTATTTATAAAATTAACTGAATTGTGGCTTTTGAAACGGTGATTCTTAAGCCTTCGAAATATTACATTGCACATTAAGTTGATCTTATTATATATTTGAAATTTAAATATCAAATATATCTTTTAAAAGGGAAAGATCTTGTGTTTTCATTTTTAAATGATTTATTTATTTCGATTTTTAAATAAAATAAATTTTTACTTTAAATACAAAAGGTTTTGAGCTCCTCTTACATCGTTAATTTAGGTGCAATTTCTTTAGAAATTAAACAAGGACTCAACATAACACTGAAGGCAATAATAATAAAATTCTTGAATTGGTTGAAATTGTGAAATCAGATTCTTGGAATACAGAAGAAGCTATAATTCCTTGGAAAGAAGCTGAAGAGAAGTTACCAGATTTTTACAAGTTATATTGCCATGATATATCTGTTAATGACAACCGTAAATATATTGAAAATGTTACAAGAACAAATAACGATAAGCATTTCATATACAATGCTATTCAATATGCCAAAAATATAATAAATAAGATCTACTGAATCAGATCTTTTATTCCAAGAAAATAAATCGGCTTGCAATTATAAATATTTCTAATCTATTAGTCATTAATTTATCGGGTCTACCTGTAGATCGTTTAGACTGCAGCGATTTTTTTAGAAGATGGCTGAGACATCACAATGCAGCGGACGACCATAGAGTAAAAAAATAGCGCCAAAACAAATATTGATGAAAACAGAATTGTAATATGGAAGTACATGTGCAAATAAATTGATTTTTTAATTCCTTTTTTTTACCAATGAATATGATATTTACGTTGTTGTTTTATAAATGTATATATCAATGTACCATTAAAAAAAGAAATTGTATCAATGAATATAAATTGAGTTATTATTCTTCTATTTTATGAAATCTGTTATTTATTTTATTCGTTATTTATATTTTTAGAAGTGAAGGAAGTCAAAAATATAAGTTTAAGTAATTACAAATTAGCTTAAGTTATTTGTTTTCGATATTAAAAAGAATATGTACCTAATTATTTTAATATGACCGTTTGCTGAAAATTTAGGATTTCATCACTGGTTAGAAGGTATGATGAGGGTTATTGTTTGGTGTTATGATTAGGTTGTCATTCATTTTAAGTAGGATTTTTTCAGTTCCTCTTTTTTATTATTTCGATATCATATTTTGTCATTTTTATTCTTCGCACATTCGATATTGAATGAATATGTTAATATTTTTTTGATCGAAAGTAAAATAAAATTTATAAAAAATTACTGTAAAATTAAAATGTTATAGTATTTATTCATCGTGTTTTGTAATCTCAATATTTTGTCACAGGAAATATATCCAAAAATGATATTTTAAAATAATTTTTAAAACGCTTATATTAACTTTGTAAGTCGATTTGTATGTTAGTTTGTTTGTTTGCTACAAATCTTACAAATGATTTACCTCTCACTTCGTTTGATTCGATTGAGCTGAAATTCAGTACAGGTGTGACGACATGAGTCCAATAAAAGATTTTCTAACTAAATGTATAATTAGTCATCTTTTGCAAAAAAACAAATTTACGAATATAAATTAAGGAAAATTTAAATAAAATGTACATTCATATTTTGTGTTTTCTAATACGTATCACTTTAAGAACTTGTTGTATTTTTGTAAAACTTACATTTCAAGATTTTTTACTAAGCTATAGTTTATTTTGTTAAATCTTTATCACGAGGAACTGAAACTATAAGGAAACTATAAAAAATAGTATAGTAAAAGTGAACTTCGTTGCTAAGAAAATATGCACTAAATCAGCTTCTAATATAATAATATAAATAAATAATATAATAATTATTCGATAAAATTATATTAACTATAACAGTTAAACATGAGGATAAAAAGATGATTTAGAGTAAATCATCGAAAAAAGAATGATTTCGCAGGTGAACGAAAAATTACTTATAACTTTAATTTGATCTGATAGTTTCGAATATTCAGATTTGAAGTTGACTTGAATTTGATATTATATGTTGTAATCAGTGTTGATCGGATAGTTCGTAATTTGAGATATAAATAATATTAATATTGCAAGGAAACTAGTTGATAATCAAATAATAGATAATTCGTAATATTGTAAGGAAATAATCTGTAATGTTGACAAACAAATAGTTTGTAGTATTGTGAGAAAGAAATCGCTTCGTATTATTACAAAGAACCAATCTATAATTTCTCAATCGAATAATCGGTGTTATTGAAAAGAAAGCCCGGTTATAAAGCCTCTGTTTTCAATTTTGTAAGTGGTAATTTAAGAATTATTACTTTATATGTAAATTTCAATCAGTATATCGATTGTAATTGATTTGAATATTACCTATTTACAATTATTATTGTTAGTAAATCAAATCAATAAAACACATGTTAGGTGTTTAAAGTTTTATTTCAGTAAATATTATTCAATCAATCATCATTATAAATATAAAATAATGTGTTGGAAGTGTTGTTATCATTTGGTACACATACATAATCACATGCATACCCTCATTACACTATTGACATTATGCAATCAGATTTCTCAACACACACAATAATTATTATAGAATTATTAGACAGCGACACATCGTATCGTAAATCGTTATATACGGTCGATGCATTGAAAAACCTTCATCGTTAACGATGCATCGAAAAACCTTCATCGTTAAACTATGCATCGAAAGACTACATTGTGAAGGATGCATCGAAAATCGTTCATCGTTAACGATGCATCGAAAGACTGCATACCTTTGTTATCTAACATATAATGAAATCACAACTTTGTTCACATATACAATCACTCACCGATATAAATACTACAATTTAAGTTTTTTAAACAAATATTTTCGAGGAACTGTCAAGGAAAATTCTATTTTCAGTTGTTTTCATTTATTTTTACGTTTCATATAAAATTGTATTTTACTTTATTAATAAATCTATTTATTGGTTTTATATTTTGACATGACAAAAGTATCCTTGCTGGAAACTGTGTTCAACATGTGCAAGGTCGAACTTAAGAACACCCCCTCACCCACCACATCACAATCCTTGATGACATACAACAAGACACAAACACAGCCACTAAAAACACAACAACTTTGTACATAAGAAGGTCTCCCATCAGTTTGAAGATCCAAACTTTTGGAAAAGTTGGAGATAACCCCGAAGGGATGACCTCCTTAATGGCTGAATTAGAAAACTATTTAACAACAACACCGATTACCGATAATGGTGATATACTTTGTTACCGAACCCCCCGACTATCTCGACGGCGGTGGAAGAAGCGATAGGTACTGAAGAAACACATCTGACTTTTAGGATTGCAGATCTAACTGCAAGGGGAAAGTTCAGATGTCCCTTTCGCGGCTGTACGAAGTCCACGAATACAGCCAAAGGTATGCAGAACTATGGCTGTACAACCCATGGGTGGTCGTTTCTCACAGGAAACCCGAAAAGATCTCGGAGACCGAAACTATCCGACCCTGTAGGAGGCCTATCGGGGGGCTACTAGTGATTCTTTAGTTTAGGTGGACCCTCTAAAGAGCCTAGAGGCTCAATACCATTCGAAAGAAATGGGAGGCCCACTGGAAAAATCAATCACTTATTTATCCGAAAGTTGCACGCTTCGCCAGAAGAATATTGCCAATTCCAGCTGCTTCCTCCAGCTCGGAAAGAGTGTTTTCCACATCTGGAAATATATGTGATGAGAGAAAAACAAATTTGTCAGCATCCAAAGTTGAAAAACTTGTTTATATAAAAGAGAACCTAAGACAAATGAAGAATATTGGTTCCACATGACCTCACGGAGAGAAATTTGTGTCGTCGCGTTGACGTCTGTGATTCGCTCCTAAAAGTCACGAAAATGATCTATTTTTGAAGTGCATCATTACTAGAGACGAAAAATAGATCGTATATAAAAATGTTAAACGCAAGAGATCATAGAGCAGAAAAGATGAACTGGCTCAAAGCATTTCGAAAGCCAATATCTATCAAAAAATGTTATGTTGTCTGTTTGGTTGGATTTTAAAGGAATCTTTTTCTTTTGAGCTTTTACCGAATAACACAACAATCAATTTGGAAGTCTCTTGTCATCAGCTGGACAAACTGAATGATGCACGTCAACAGAAAAGGAGTAGTGTTCCACCAAGATAATGCGAGACCTCATACAAGTTTGGTTACTCACTAAAAGCTTTTATAGCTTGAATGGGATACACCGCCACACCCACCATATTCTCCGCCTTTAGATTATTATTTCTTCCAGTCATTGCAAAAAAAATGAAGACGGCAAAGGTCATCTGGATCAGTTGTTTCCAGGCAAAGACCAATAATTTTATGACCGTGAAATCAGGTTACTACGAGAAAGATGGCAAAAGGTGTTGGATCAGAATGGCCAATATATAATTTAATAAAATATGTATTTATTATACGAAGATCGTCTTTCATTTTCACTCAAAAAACAAAATTGATTTCTGAACAACCCAATAATATATTAAAATTTTAAAATGTCAAAAATAAAAATAATAGAATAATTTTTAAAGAAATATTTAATCAAATATTTCTCTGGAATCTTTACAAATTCTTTACATTGACCATTCTCCATTGGAATTTAGTTCTATCGGCAGACAGAGGCAATTCCTTTACTGAAATTTAGTTCCAATGTCGGCCAAAGGTACTTCTTTTGATGAAAGTTAGTTGATATAAATTTGAATAACACTTTAAAAGCAAAATCAAGTGAATTTTTATTGGAAATTTTGTCAGGTTAAGGGAATCAATTTTTTTTAATTTTCTAGATTTTTAAAGTTTTTTTCACGAGCGGTTTATTGCCTATAAACCTTTTCATTTGAAATATTTGTACTTTAAAATTAAATTAAATTATTTTCAAATAGTGGGAGCAAAAATAAAAGACAGAAAAATAAAATACCAATCAGTCATTTAGGTAGGAGAGGCAATCCAAATCAACTCACAACATGCAAATTATGGTTAATCTTTGAACATTATCCCAAGCTTCATTTTATGAAAAATATTGGGTAAATATTTATATGAAAATAAATAATTAATAAATAATATTGGAATATTATTATTTATTATTATCTCCCCTATTTAATTTAAAATAAAATTATTATTTATTTACATTTTAAAAATAAAAGTATATGAAAATAATATAATCAAATTAAGTAAATTTAAATTTGTAAGTTCAGGCCTAGAGGCCAAAGTATTTGAAAATATTTAAGTAAAAGTGACTCACTAGGAGTCAAAGATTGAAGTACAGGATTGCTGTTCATTTTATTAGATAGAAAGTCACAGTAACAAAATTATTTATTTTAAAGGTATTTCCTATGCGGTCGACAACAAAATTATTTATTTTAAAGATTAAGTGGACTTGCGATAGTTACCAAAAATTGTTACGAAGTTTACGCAGACAAGGGACGATTTAATTATTGCAAAGAATTTCCAGATATTATAAGAAAAAAGATTATTTAATTGATCCAGAAATCTGGTTATTGGAAGATAAATTTTTAATTGGAGAAGTAAAATAAAAGAAAAGATTGTTTAATTGGTTCGGAAATCTGATTATTGGGAGATAAATTTTTAATTGAAGAAGGCTTTGAACTTACTGGAAAATTAGAAGGAATAATTTGGGTTAACAGTTTTTGATTTAACATTATTTAACTTGGAGAATTTTCATTGTAAAATCATATTTCTATTTATAAATAAAATCTTTCCATTTAAATTGTGTGAGTATTGAACGGTGAACCTGTTCAATCAAAAAGAAAATATAATAGGTAAATATCATACACATCTATTTGCATTTATTATATATAATTAATATTGTAAATTGGTCAATATTTCAAAAAAATTCTAAAAATTGTTTTTGTTGTTCAATTTGTTGATATAACATTTTTATTTGAAATTATTAAAGTCTAAATAATCTTTTCAAAGTCTGTAATCATTACACATAAAATTTGTATTAAATTCTGAAAATAAAGACCTGACTTTGTTTTGAGCATTCGAAGGATTTCCTATCTTTAATCGAAGAACCAAAAAATAAATTTATTATCTGTTTACAAGACTTTTTGCATCTTGGATCATATTTTAATTTTGTTTCGTTGTGAAATATAACGGTGAACATAAATATATGAAAAATTAAAAATTTTTTTTTTTGAAATTAATATTATTTAAACAATATCTTTAAATTAAAAAATATTATTAAAAATAATATTTAAAATACAAATTTAACTTATAATTTTTAATTAAAAGTAAAATTTTCTATATAAAATACAAATTAAATTCCATTTTGACGTTACAACTATAAATATAACTTTAGTTGGAATACATGAAGATTAAAATTAATTGTAATATAAATTCAAAAACTATGTGAACTAAATCTTTTATATAACTAAATATCAATGGAACTCGAATAAAAATAATATTTTCCGATAAAATATAAAAAAAATAATTTTGTAAAAGCTTTTTTTAAATAGATTATATAGGTCAGAACATATGAAGCATGGCTTGCATTTTTTTACTTTAGGTTTTAATAAAACATTGCCTTATGGAACGAAAAACTAAAGGATTGACCGAATATTTTGAAATTAGAAAAAATCAAAATAAATTAAAATTAAATAATCTCTCCTAAAATCAAAAAGAGAAATAAATGAAAAATGGTTTGCACGCATCTATTTATAGATTTCATATGAATAAAATATAAATTTAATATGAAAAATAAGAGATTAAATTTAAAATGCAAAAAATATTAATTTAATATGAAAAACATGAATTTAATGACAAGTTAATGATTGTGTAATCGAAATAGATATTTTTCGTTATGGTTATGTTACTTTAAAAAATTTTAAATAAATTTTTAAAAAATTTTAAAGTATTTATAATAGTTTGCTTATGATTTTTATTGTCATATTTTTATATTTGCTTGAGTCCATACAGAACTACACCCTTTTCTATTAAATTCTTTGTAGATTGTCTTATATAGGCATATTTATGTTAATTGAGAAACGGCTGTTATGCTGCTCCCCACATATTATTCAATCTGTGAATATTTATTTATTTAATTATTTAAGATTAATTATACAATTATTTTTTTATTTAATTATAAAAACGAATCTCAGTACTATTTCAAACACAATGAAATATTCTAATTTAGTTAGTGAAATCGCTGCATAAACATATCGATTTTGCTTCCAGTATTTAGAATTCACAGGAAAATTCAAGTTATTAAAACAATGACTATTTTAAGTAAGCTTGACTTGTCGTGTATTTGTGAAGCAAATCGTCGCTGTAATCTGTGTCCAAATGTCGTTATTGACGATTGTAGTGTAGAACTAGCCGTACAAAGTCAACTGGAATCGACTGATAAAGTCAATGAATGACTATAGAATTATCAGACAGAAGACAGACACAATCTACTATACACACTTCCAATACGGAACGACAGATTGAATAATATATGAGGGGCAGTATAACAGTCGTTCTAATAAAACTATAAAATCTCATAAAAATTCTTGGATAATTACAAAAATAGTTATAATTATAGTGGGATCCATTTGCAGTTTACTGCAGGCGACTGTAAATTTTATTAGGTAATATTCTTTTGGTGAAGGATCATAATGAAATTAGAGCCAATAAATAATTAATAACAATTACAATAAAAATGTTAAAAAGCGATCAGTAAATTCTTACTGAAAAACGAATTAAACACGAAAATTTCAATCAAATACGTACATGACACCATCTTTCGAAAAATTGCTTTAAAAAGTAACGATTTAAACAAACTGAATAATGTTTCTACGGTTAGAAAATTATTTCGAGCAAAAGCGTATTTTACGTGTGTAAAATAATCTTGTATTTTGTGATGTATTTTTAAGACAATTTTATAAAATCGACCTTTTGATTCCATGAATACAATGTAGAACGAATTTAATATCTTCAACCCTGACTTATGCATTTCTGACTCTTAATCTTCATTGTATCTGAAAATTTTATTTAATACATTTTTAAGGGTAAAACAATATTGTTGCTTGGGTCTTGAATTCCCACGCATTACTAGTAAATTAAATAAAGATATTTTGTGGAGTTTTGACAAGAAAGTTACTAAATATTCATTGCTGTAGAAATTTCAAACTATTTAATAAACATTTATAGTAACTGCTTTGCGCGATTTGTCGTTATTTATTTGCATTTACGAAAGATAATGTTGAATTTGGCAATAATTATACTTACTAAATATTTAAAGGAAAAAAATCAAATTGATCTAATTACTTTTATTAATGCTTTTAATTTTTGAATTTCATGGCAGAATATATATTTTCATTTTTATTTGAAGAATTCAGTTATTTATTATTAAAGATAAATTACTAAGGCACAGTTTAAAGAAATTTCACTTTTTTAAAGCCTTAATTAATTTATTGTTATTATTATGTGAGAACAGAATGCAGATAGAATAACTTATGCACTGGATCCTCTTCCAGAATAATAATAATATAAAATCAAAATATAGAAATTATAAAGTATGTCATAGTTTTTTTAACCTTTTCTTTCTATTAATTGTATTGTTCTATGTTGTTTTTAAATAAAGAAAGTGAATAAAAAAAGTAGAATAGACATGTCTGAAATTCGCACTGAATTAATTGAAGATATTTATTAAGTACAACAGTTCGTACCGAAGGCATAAAAAGAAGTTTTAGCTACTTGACAAAATCAAAGGACAAGAGAGTTCGGAAATCAACTAAATATGGTAGTTACTTGGAGAGTGGAGTTTGTCAATTTCGAATAATTAGATTTGTTATAGAGTTGAATAAATGAAGGTACTGACTGATATCGGAATCGATAAATAATATTTTTCAGGGATGGTGTGGAATAATAGAATTATTCAGAATGGTGACGGAAAACAATCCGTGGCCGAAATAATAGAATGATTAGGGTTGTTTTCTGCTAACTGTCTTTCCTTATTATCCACATGATCAGATTTTCTCGAGAAAATTGGCAATAATAATGATAATAATAATAATTTATAATATTTTATAATAATAATTTATAATTGCTACTTTGTATCTTCATTGATTTTCACATTTCAATTTTTTTATTATTTTTATTTTACGATAATAAAAGGGTTAAATCTCACAAATCAGTTGAGGTGCACGCTGAACAGTCACTATGCAAAGTTTTCAATTAATTAAATGCGAATTTCGGACATGTATATTCTTCTTTCTTTTTACTTTCTTTGTTACAATATATATTTATTTGAAAACAACAAGAACATAGAACAATGCAAATAATAGAAAGAAAAGGCTGCAAAATATATGGCATATTTTATAGATGGAAATATGTTAGAATGAGATATAAATATTATCAAACAACAGTGGAAAAACAATCACAAAGATAACAAAAATTTGAAGATGTTGAACCAAAAATAGAGACAAGAAGAATTTTCGAAGTTGGAGACTGTTCGGTTTCGTTAAATTTAGAAATTAAAGTTAAAAGAAAATTTAAAGTTATTTCAAATTAAAGTTAAAAGAAAATTTAAAGTTATTTCAAATTAAAGTTAAAAGAAAATTTAAAGTTATTTTCAAATTTAAAGTTAAAAGAAAAAATAACCTCAAATATTTTACTTTAATTAATGAGAGAAAAAAAATTGTATATATATTTATATGATCGTTGTATATATATATATATATATGTGTGTAAAATATTGGAAATTGTTTTTGTTTAAATCGTTGGAATTATATGCGGTAACTCCGCTAAT
>MQRK01243116.1:9060-24840 GCA_001938485.1 Girardia tigrina | reverse complement strand
ATGATCCAGGACTGTTGAATGACTAATGTCAAACCCATCTGCAAGTTCTCTGATTGTTGTACGGGGATCTGTTTCCACCATTGTCCTCAAATTGTCGTTGTTCACAGCAACTGGACGACTACGACGTTCTTCATCTTCAAGGTTTTCATCTCCATCAGAAAATTTTCGGAATCATCTTTGCACTGTGCGCTCAGAAGTTGTTCCCTTGCCAAACGCTTTATTGATATTGCGAGCCGTTTCTGCTACTTTACGACCCAGTTTAAATTCATACAAGAAAATTGCTCGAATTTTAATTTTTTCCATTATTAATTTAGCATCGTAAATATTCTAAAAAATAACAGCAATATGTTAATAATGGCTATATGAATATACAGCTAGGTATAAGATTTCAAATAATATCTAACACTAATGCATTTAAACTTATATACATATCAAAGTAGATAAACAAAGTATAAAGCTCAAAAACCGCCATTATTTTTCGACCAACCTAATATATTTATGGGGTCAGTCCTACCTTTGAAAACTCCAAGAGTAATTTAAACCTTATTAGTCTTAGACACTTTCTGAGTTCGATACGGTTTTCGATTGCTAGAAGCACCAACTAATTATATATTTTGTTTGCTAACTGTAGGTATTTTCTAAAAATACCTATCAAAAAAAATATATTATTAGAAAAAACAATTATTAAAAATTAAACAATTGTTTGTTTAAATAATCAGATTAATAAAAATAAAAAAACTTTGAATTTAAATAAAATTTAGAAACTCGCTTTTGGTGTTTTTTATAATGATTCAATATCACAACAATTGTGTCAGAACTGTGTCTGAGAACAGCCAGATCCAGGTACGAATCCCGACTTTCTTCAAGAACCAAATCAACTGACTCACACAAGTCGAAGCAGCATTCGAACTGGAGAATGTATCTAATCCGCGTACTCAGTATTTCCACGTCCTCACCAGCCTTCCACCAGACGTCCTGGAATCAATTTATACGACTTTGGATCCACACTCCCCGAAACCCTACGACAAACTCAAACAAGCCATCATCAAAGAATATTCGATGTCTACCCAACAAGCATTCAAACCCATCACTCAACTAAAATCGGAACGCCACTTACGACTTTCTCGATTGCTTGACGAATTACGGAGATGCCATCGAATAATTTGCCCTTCAGCATCACTGGAGGATTGCGAAATGCTAAAAAACAATTTTTAGACTTGCTCCCGACCGCTATCAAAAGACACTTAATAGATCACGA
The DNA here is from genome assembly GCA_001938485.1 of Girardia tigrina. Lineage (NCBI taxonomy): Eukaryota > Metazoa > Platyhelminthes > Tricladida > Dugesiidae > Girardia > Girardia tigrina. The sequence continues at coordinate 23,582 of MQRK01243116.1, read as the reverse complement.
TTAGTGCAGCCTCGAAGTTCTTAGTAGCAAGGCTGATAAATAATTTCTGCTGGAAGAAGAGTCAGTAATCTCAATAGAACCCGATCCTCAACAACTCGTCAAATAAATAAAAGAATTAAGAGACGAACTCAACCTGATCAGATTCAATTCAACCACCAATTCCACAAACCGACGAAAAATCTGCTTCTACCACGAGAAATTCTGAAATCAAGCGCGGAAAATGCCTACAGCCATGCGAATGGAAAAAACAAGAGGCCGACGGGAAACTAATCGGAGAAGCAGTAATGTTGGAGACCGCTTCTCATAAATACTACCGATACAGAAAACGTCTATATAAAAGAGAAGACATATCAATCCAATCAGAGGCAAATGCGATATTTTCCGTTCCAGCATCAACAATAAATATTAACCTTGATTTTATTATTGATTTAGGAGCAGATATTAGTGTCCTTCCGAAACAATACTTTCATTCGGATGACACTTCACGTCAACGCGAACTGATTTCTGCTAACAGCCAAATAAAATTTTACGGAGAAAAAACTTTTACACTTCTCTATACTATGTCTAAAACAAGATTTTTCGTGAACATGTGTAGTCGCAGACGTCAGAAGACCAATTCTGGAATCAGGTTTTTACTTCAAACACAACCTACTCATCGATTGTGTGAACTTCTGAACTTCCTTAAACAAATTAAAAAAATCCAACAAGTATCTTCATTGCCTAAATTAATTATAGAAACAAAAGGCCTCCCAGATCAACGCCATTAAATGTCAGTGGAACAAACAGAACATCGATTTCTTAGGATTTAACATTGATAACTCTGGTATTTGACCAATATCTCAGAATAAGCCATCTATTGAGACGATGCCTCCTCCTAATCTTAATCAAATACTTCAGAAGATTCATCAGTGCTATAACTTCATATCACTGGATAATCCCCAACCTGTTAGAAACGCTCGCCCCTCTCCACGAACTGATAGCACAGAGCAATAAAAGAAATATGAAATTCCAGTTGGAAGAAAAGCACGATCAAGCATTCTAAGAGGCAAAATCCAAAGTAAAAAATATAAATATTAATTCCTGTTTCATTTTTTTCTAGAAAGCTAAAGTCAACTGAAAGAAGATATTTGATAGAGAACTTTTGGCAATCGTCCTTGCGGTGAAAAACTATAAACATTACCTCGAATCCTTAAAATTTCAGATCAGAACAGAACAGAAACCTCAATTACACATCAACTCGATGAAAAACATATCAAACTGTCAGTGGAGATGGATTCAATATTTATCTAAATTCGAAATGGAGATAAACTACATAAAAGGATCAGAAAATATAGTTGCCGATTTCTTATCAAGACAGTATGACGACGACGACCCAGAGGAACTGTCACACATCTCACTGAAAGAACTGATAGCTGATCAAGAAACAGACTCAACCCTACAGAATATCAGTAATTTATTGCTCCAAATAAGCAAAACTAGAGAAGGCTTACTCGTAGACCGATCAAAAATACCCTTCGGATCATTCTCCCAGAAACTCACTGATTCACCGAATTTGAGAGGTTACATAATCTATGTCACCCAGGTTCCAACTCAACCGTCAAACTTATATCGAACTGATACGTCTGGCCAAAAATGAAAAAAAAGAAATCGGAGACTGGGTCCGGAACTGCCCGAATTGTCAGGTAAAAAAAGTTTCGCGACACATCAAGTCACATCATGGAATTATTTCAAGCCGAGGTAAGTTAAGAGTCGTCCACATCGATCTTGTCGGACCACTACCGGAAAACAGAGGTAAAAAGTTTCTCCTCACCATGATCGAGAGCGATACTGGCTGGATTGAAGTTTTCCCCTTACGAGAAATAGGAACTGTGAGGAATGTTTTGAATTGTGTGTTGATATTGTGCATGTTGTATGTTATTCGGAATGTGCCTCTCTTACACACAAGGATGATTGGTATTTTCTTTGATTCCTATTAATTAAAAATAATTTAATTTAATATTAAAGTAAAAAGATTAAAAATAATTTTTGAATGTATTATCTATTTTTTAATGTAATTTAAAATTTTAATATATTAATTTAATATGATCATTTTTAAAAGATTTTTAGATTTAATTTATTAATATATTAATTTAATATGTTCTTTTTTTAAAAAATGTTTAGATTTAATTTTAACCAATTACATTCTTTATAAAGAAGATAATTTTTATTAACAGATTTTCATTCATTGAAAGTAATTAGTATGAAGTCAGAAATATATCGATCAAGAAAAATATCAAATAGTGAATGCGCTTGTGATATTAATAAATGTTGTAAAAATCATATTGATGTTGTTAATAGGAACCACGGAAATATCCGAGACAATCGAGAAGGAATGGATCTCCAACTTCGGTCCACCAGAACTCTTGATAAGCGACAACGGAAGACAATTCATTTCATCTACATTCAATGAATTTTGCAACAACTATGGTATTCAACACAATCAAACTACAGCATATCACCCACAATGCAACTGAAAAATAGAACGATTCCACCGAATTTTTAAAGCTGCTTTACGCTCCAGCACCGAAAATGCCGAGCGAACATGACTGAATAAACTGCTACGAGTACTTTTGGGACTCCGAAATCAAATCAACGAATCAGTTCTTTCTCCATCACAAATATTATTCTGCACCTCTACAAGACTCCCTGGCGACATCATCCTTTCCTCAGAGGATCAATCCACTATCGAATATTCCAATAGCTTCAGCGATTTCAGAAGTCATGGTGTGCCTAAACACTACACCCCAAAAGACATAAGAACATGCGAATTCATCTGGATCCGAAAAGAACTATGAAGACCTTTACAGCCGATGTACGAAGACCTTACAGAATAATAAACCAATCCCCTGACAACAAAGTTATAACGATCCATGGAAAAGGCAAGCAAGAAAATGTTTCAAAAAAAACAGGATTAAGCCCGTTTATCTGGCAGGAGCTCCAATTAGGAGGGGAGATATGTAGGCATTTTCTAAAAATGCCTATCAAAAATATGTTATTAAAAAAAAACAATTATTAAAAATTAAACAATTGTTGGTTAAATAAGCAGATTAATAAAAATAAAAAAACTTTGAATTTAAATAAAATTTAGAAACTCACTTTTGGTGTTTTTTATAATGATTCAAGATCACAACCACTGACTTGAGAGATCCTCAAAAAAAGATTTAACTGTTGAAACTTACTGAAAATATGTAAAACATTAACTTTGACTATGGAAAAAAGGGCCACATTATATTATTTCACTAGGAATATCCCTCTACCATATTTTTCCATCAGTTATTGCGTTTTCCTATTTTCATTTAATTTTAAAGTAATTATTGAATTATTGTTTAGAGAATTCAGAACGATGTGCATTAAAATGGTTCTAGCAACCGATATGTGTCAACATTTTATACAAGTAAAAAAGTTTAATAATCACATTCAAAATAAAGAAACGTAAAGTTTTTCTTTTATATTTACTGAAATTACACTTATTTTAGTATTAAAATTCACGATTATTTAGCAGTATTACTTCATACTGCTGACTTATCCAATCCAGCAAAAGAATGGAAACTTCATGTCAAATGGGTCGTCTTTATTTTTCGGGAATTTTTCAGCCAAGTTCTACTTTACATTAAATAGAAAATTCAAATGGTATAATTTAATATATTTAGGGCGATAGGGAGAGAGCTCTCGGAATAACCATATCTCCATTATGTGATCGAAATGTTGTAAACATTTATCAAAGTCAAATTGGTAATTTTTTACAAGATGTATTATGACAATCTTTTTTGATCTACTGTTTGACAAAATTTATAAAATCTTCAGTTTTTTCGAGCTGAATGACATAAATTTTATCAAATGCATCAATAAATATTTTGAGAGAACTAACAAGGAAGGTCCCCAAGTGCGGCATGCAGATAGAACCGCCACTATTTATTAAGTTACTTATTGATCCAATAGAAATAATGTGTATGAATTATTTGCTGGTAGCCCAGGGCCACAAAGTCCAGTATTCAGGCTTTATTAGTAATTAAAAAAACATATTACATTGTGAAATGTTATGTTTTATCATGGTAAAAATTGATAGTTGAGAACCTTTGAACAGTCTAGAATCAAACTAGAAATCATTAAAAAAAGTTTTAAATGGTTCCCGGTGGTTCCAGGACCAAATATATCTACCCCATTCGGACCCTGAAAGTGTTTTATAGAAAAGTATGGGTTCTTTGACGTCCATTTCCTTTTTAAAATATTTGTATATATTGTTTATTCAATTTGTAATTCTAAAGTTTAAGAAATTGTTTTCAATGGCAATCTTACTTTAAAATCATTTTATTAAAATTTTTTATCATTAAGGTTTCATTGATTTTATTATTCAACCGACATTTGACTTGTTTTCGAATATCAGTGAAGCAGTTTTAGCGCAATTAAATACTAAAGAGACGATAAAGGCTAATCTTCTAAAACGTGTCAAGTCAACTGCAGGAATCAGTAACTTAGTAATGCGTAAGTTAATTAATTCGTTTTAAAAATAAATAACTTTTTTTTAAGTATTTTAAAGAATTTGTTTTTGAAATTAATTTTAGCGGATTACCCAGTGCATTTGAGCCTTATTAATCTTTGTTTTGTGGTTTATATATTAAACTAATGAATTCGAAATGTTGTAAAGAAAAGTAATAGTTTTATTTGGATATGTTAGAGTGAGGCTTAAATATTAATTTTTCGGATCAATTGATTAATATCTTCAATAAATTTATAATCGATTAGAAATTTGAAAATCCTTTTCTATTTCTTTTTATAATTCAAAATTATGATCTGCATTGTAGCTGCCATAATCCTGTTGTCTTTGGTTCAAGTGTGGGGATGACGATAGTTATTTTCTAATATACAGTGTGTTAGGCGGGGTTTTTTTGGTAAACTTTAGATTTTTGGAAATTTTGAATTGAGAATCATATTTGTATTTGGGATAAGTCAAAATAATGTTTTACTAATTAAAACGATTTTTTTAATAAAATGAACTATTAAAGAAGTTTTCAATATATAAAATTAATTTTTAAAATAATGTAATTTCTATAAAAAATGAATATTTTGTTAAAGTTCGAATGATTAAAGAGTTTACTATATGTAAAAGTTAGTTTTTAAAAATAATTTACGTTCACATGTTGGAACTGTAAGGAAGTAGGACATAAAAGTCATGATTGTAAACGTCACAGGAAGATCACATGCCATGCATGTGGAGACGAAGGTCATGTGCGACGCGAATTCAAAAAGGTAAGATGTGGAAGACGTAACAATCCAGGACATAGAGCTGATGAATGGTACACGAATTTGAATAAACGATATCAAGGAAGAACAGATTATCAAAGGAGAACCCAAAGAGATAGCCGACAATTCTCAGATACACAAACGAAAAGCTCAGGAAACTGGAACTTAGATTACTTCAGAAGAGGATTCGAAAGAGGAAGACAGATCGCGATGATGGAGAAGGAAGAATACCGAGATGAGCGAAAACATATAGAAAAAAAAACAAATCGTGCCAAGATGGGTTCCTCGTCTTGGAGCATAGGGGCGGTACTGTCACAGATAGGTGAGTCAGGAAAAGAGAAGTTAATAGCATATGAATCACATTCAATGTCAGCACATGAAAATGGCTATTGCATAACAAGGAAAGAACTTTTGGCAATTTTTTATTTCTGCCAGCATTTCAACCATTATCTTTACGGGAAGAAATTTAAATTGAGAACGGATCATAAAGCTATAACGTTCATGTTTCACACAAAAAAACATTTAACTGCGCAATTCCAAGCGTGGATGAATTACTTAAGTAGTTTGGATATCGAAATAGAATATGGAAAGGGAGTGCTGCACGGCAACGCTGATATGTTATCAAGACAGAATTGCGACACATGTACACAATGTCAAATGGAACACGAAGAAGCGAAAAAAGGAAAAAAACAAGACGAAATTATTGGCAGTGACTACGAGGAGTCAAGCCAGAGTGGGTATGAAATGGGATACCGAAAGAAAAAAGAAGTGATCTCATCATAGAAACATATAGAATATTGTGCCATGCGGGAGCCGAAAAAGTATACGAATATCTGAGGGACAAGTTTGACAAGGAAGAAGAAAAGAAAACGGTAAAGGAAGTGATAGGAACACGCTTAGAGTGTCAGCGAACAAAGACAATAACCACAAAAACAAAGGAAGAAAACATAAGAATAACAGCGTCAGAAATATTTGAGAAAGTTTATATAGACGTCTGTGGACCATGGAATGAGACAGTAAGAAAAGAAAGATACATCCTAGGAATAATAGACCATTTCAGTAAATACGTGAGCTTGATAGCAATTAAAAGACAAGATGAAGAGACAATAGTACAAATGATATTACAGAAATGGATATTAAAATTTGGAGCACCAAAAGAGATCCACGTAGACTGCGGTAAATGTTTTGAAGCAAAAAAAATAAAAGAAATGTTTGAAGCAAAAGGTATTGAATTGATTTTCTCTAGTCAATATCACTATAACACAAATGGGATAATTGAAAGGCAGTTTCGAACAATACGAGAATTCATACAGGCAAGTTTGAAATAGAGAAAACTAGAAGTTGGGCAGACATATTACCGGAAGTGGAATTTGCTATAAATGCAACAAAACAAAAGACGATAGGGTGCAGTCAAGTAGAAGGCATATTTGGGAAGAAAACAGACAGGCAAAAGTGGTATGAAAACAGCAAATTAAACCTGGAGGATACCAGAATAAGATTAAAAGAAAAAAACAAGCCAGAGGAAAATGTGACGCGAATAATTTATAATGTTGGCGAAAAGGCCTGGATACAAAAGGAGAATAGAACGAAAGGAGAAAATAGATTCGAAGGCTCATATGAAATTATGGAAAAATTCACGAAATAAGTTACAAGTTGAAAGACAAAATGGTAGACAAAATATTCAAAATGTTGAAAAATTCAAAAATTTTAAAAACGATGGGGGATATTAGGGGAGGTTTTTTTGTGAACTTTAGATTTTTGGAAATTTTTGAATTGAGAATCATATTTGTAGTTGGGATAAGTCAAAATAATGTTTTACTAATTAAAACGATTTTTTTTAATAAAATGGACTATTAAAGAAGTTTTCTGTATATAAAATTAATCTTTCAAATAATGTAATTTCTATAAAAAAAATGAATATTTTCTAAAAGATCGAATGATTAAAGAGTTTACTATATGTAAAAATTAGTTTTTAAAAAAAATTAATTTCTGTAAAAAATGAATATGTTTTTAATAGTTTGAATGATTAAAAAAGTTTATTTTAAGAAAATTAATTTATAATAAAAGTTACAAAAGTATAATGAAATAAAAAAACAGATTTGGATTTAATTTCCTTAAAAAATATTTAAAGCTATAATTTATTATACTTAAAGTATAAAATTTAAATTAAATAAAATTATGTATCAATATTTATATTTCAAATAGGATATCTGGTTGTGCTAAAAATGAAACATTGTTCCTCAAAAATTTGTTTAAAAAACATTGTTTGTTAGAAATAAAGTTTTACGTTCATGACTTCTTTTATTGATCAAGAAACCAACACAGTGTTTAACATAAGTTTAAGACCATCTTATTTTTTTCTTTATAAGTCTCAAGAAAAATATAAGAACTTCTGATCTTGACAATTGGCTTTAGATGCAATAAGGCTAACCTTCAGAATACAGGCACGCTTCGAATCGCATCTAATAAATGATTCCTTGTACCATGATTTTGAAGAGTTTTGGCTGTATAAGCGCATCTAGTGCAATAGGAAAAGGACATTTGAATATCACTCTATCCTTTATATTATTCAGCCGAAAAGGCAAAATACTGTTCGAGATCACACTTTGATCGCTCTCGTAAGCATTACCGACAGAGACTGGCACATCAATACTTATAATTGGATTCAAAGTATGTGTACGTATTTTGCCTTAAGTATTTCGTGTATTTATGGTACTAATAGTACTTTTAACATTGTTTTGATGTTAAACTAACATATGCCTCTGCAACCACCTTTTGGTTTTATAACTTTTGTGACAGTTCTCTACAGAGCATGTAAAATAAGCACCACCCCTTTGTCGCTGAGACGACATGTCCCAATTTACATTTTTATATTTACTTTTAGTTCCTTTATTAATTTTTTTATAGTAAAAAAGAATGTACAGCTTAGCCTCTTGATACGTGATTGAAGCATTTTTGGATATTACTCAATAAACTCTTTCTGTTTTTCGGTTTTGGTGCCTGTAACCAGGTGTTTGAATTCCTCATCGTGATCAAGAACTCCTCTTGAATTTAAACACTCAATATTCTGCCAAGTCATCTTCGTTGCCGATGATCACGAGCATGTAATGAACAAAATGATCTCTCATCAGTGGCTTTGGCGTTATCCGAAACCAGTTCCGATTTTTATATTCTTTTGACATTGTTCACCCCCTTCACTCAATGGAAGCAACAAAATTCTCATGAAATTCTTCAATTAGACATGGTTGACCCACAGGGCATAACGTGAGACACTATCAAAATCCTTTTCTAGATTGAAGATGAAATATATTTTCTGGTTTTTATATTGACCTTCCTTCTGTATCTTTCTATATATATTTATGACGTGTTGAGTGCCTCTTTCTTGCATCACTTGTATGATTATCTTTACAAGAATTTGTGCAAAAAAGCTTACCATTTACTTCCAAAAATAATTTGACCTATAAACTATGAAAGTCCTAACAAAAGAAAAAAAAATCTAAGCAATTAAATATTGACAATTTTTTCAGAAAATTATAAGAGACCCGAAGAAAATTAACTTTTTTCTCATAAAATATAATAAAAATGAAAATTATAATTTATTTTGTATTAAATAAAAAATATATATATGTATATTTTACTCTAAAACTTTATGAGCTGAGGACAACTTGTACTTGCATTTTTATATCAATTTTTGATTTTGCATATTTTATTGAATAACAATGTTTTCACCTTTTTATAATACAATATTTTTGTTTTTAAAATACTTTATCTTTCTCTTATTTACAAAATGATGAAATGTTTATTCTCATAATAAAAAAACGAATATAATTATTTGAATGCCAGAAAATACAAATTAATTTACATATACATTTGCTTTCTTTCAAATAAAAAGAATTATTTTATATAGCGTTTTTCGTAACTTTATTTCTTTAGGTTTTACAACCTCACAATCTAAATACTATTGATAATATAAAGTCTTTTTTCCGTGTTTTTAAATATTCTATCGTTTTTATAAATGTAATATAAAAATTAAATTTTCTCTATTAATCAAGAATTTATTTAGAATTCAAGCACTGTAATAATAGACCATGGGAAACTTGTATAATGGAAAATAGATCTAACTGGAGAAGAAAACAAGATAAAGGTTTGAAATAAACGAATTAATTTTTTAAGTAAACCTAATTTTCTTTGCCTAAATGTTAATATTTTGGTATTTTATTTTGATGGAAAGTACGTGAAATGCAAATTCTATACGATGTTGTCTTCAAAGTAAATATTACCTTTGAACTTATGTTATTGTATAAACAAATGGACATAAAAATGACAAAATCCTCATATTACATAATATGTACATTAAATGAATATTTGCGCAACTGTTTTTTGTAAAATTCAACATTAACTCACAAATTATATAATTCTTTGTATATTAATTTTAGATTACAACGAAATGAAAGAAATTTTGGACGTTCCAGAACCGAAATCACGATGCACTTTTGAAATCGAAAAAATCAATGTAATAACATGAAACAATTCTTTTTGTGAATACAAAATAAAAAAAATTCTAACACAAAATAAAAAAAATATTTTGTTAATTTTCTTTTTACTTTTAATGATGAATTTATTTTCGTGATAACTTTCGCTTGAAATTTGAATTTCGTTAATAATTGTTTAAGATAATTTTTATTTTAGGTCATTTGTTTAAATGCACTATTTAAATCAAAAAATATTTTGTGTTTATTTAAAAGTCATTTAATATAAAATTTTCAATTTCGTGATTTCTGAATGCTATTATTTGCTTGAAGTTGTCGAATAGTCAAATTGATATAATGATTGGAGTTTTACTGATCATATTCAGTGAGTTTTGAATTTTTATTATTGATTTGAAAATGTCTTTAAATTGACTCTATTATTTATCATTTTGACGTAATGTTTTATTTTAACGATATTTTTTTGACGAAACAATCACTTCTAAACGGTAGCGTTAATAAAGATACTAATTTGATTGTAATAAAAATGTTATAAATTTTATTATACTTTGAAAGTAAAAAAGCCGGTCACTTAATACGCTTGATTGGTTCGATCAATAAATGATGAATTTATGTCTTATTAAGCGTCTGGGTGGATGTCTCGAGGCACGGGGGCCAATTTGGCCGCGGAACAAGTCAAAGCATCGGGGTTTCGATCGGAATATCCAGGAGAATCGTCCCGACAATGTGAATGTTGGGTCTGGCCGGCTTGTATCAGTAATTGTACAGCAAGTAAACGGATTACTGTTGATTTGATTTTACGATTTTTTTATAATATTTTCTTCTAAAAATAAATTGAAATTAACAAAAAAATATCGTTTTTACCATTAGTTTATTTAGTGCCGGATTTAATGTTACACTTTTTAAACTTTATTTTCAATTGATTTCTTAGTTTAGTTTATATTTTCTTAGTTGCTAGTAGAGTCGATGTTTGGGCTGTTGTCATATTGCAACTTTATTAGATTATCAATTTAATAAAACTTATAAATATAGACTACCAATTTATTCAGAAAGAAAAGAAATCTAAATTAATTAGGCTGCTAGGTAGTGGAACATTTTGGGCTACATAATAAAACATTGAAAATTCTTTTTTCTTAGTATTTTTAGTAGTAAAATCATTTAAAATCTCTTTTAAATAAGTATTCTACATCTCGTCCTGAGAAAACGTTTGACAAAGTTATTTGAACTATAAGAAATGCTATAAGAAATAAAAAGATAACAAGTTTTTATCACAGGGTCATTTTTCCGAATGATTAAATACGTTATTGATATCTATAGTGTTAATTTTAAAAACCTACTGAAGCCATTTTAAATTCCATTCTTTTGTTTATTCATAATCAATTTTTTTGTTTTATAAAATTATTATAAAAAAGTCTCAGGGAAAAGTGTGTATTTATTTCTATATTTTTCAAATTAATTCAATCTTTGAACATTTTTATTAATAATTCAAGAAAAGAGTTTTGTATTTTTATAAAAAATTAAAAAATAAATATTCCTTTTATGGGAGCAGATTTTTAAGATACTATTTACTTCAGAAACTTTCTAGAGGACGCATTTCGGTCGTTGTTAATCCTCATCATATAATAATATTATACGCGAATTGAATGAGATTTTAGTTAAAATTTATTAAATAATAAAGATAATAAATAATTTTAAGTTTCTATCAATCGGTAGATTATAAAAAATAATTAATATTCAGAATAATAAAAATAAAACGACATCAATCCTTAAAATCTTTAACACAAATTTTTCTCATTACAATCTAATAATATTTAATATTATATAGATTTTATTTTTAATATTTTTATTAATTGTATAGGTTTTAATTATTGATAATTTTGATTTTTTTAACAAATTATAACTTTTATAATATCAATTTTTAACTCAGAAATAATTTTTGAGTTTCCAAGAAAAAATTTATTGATAGATATTTTTAAATTCAAACTAAAAATTAAAATTTCTATTTTTAAATTTTAAAAATATGATATATTAGTTACAATTACTTTGAATGTACTTTTGTTTTCGTTATATTTTTGACATAAAATGATAAATTTATTGGATTATTTAAATGTTTGATGCATATGTATCTAGGGGATAAATATCCCCTTTAAATATCCTATTAACAATAATATCAATAATTATTTACTATTATTATCCGATGAGGCAGAGATTCAGGAACTTACGAACAGATTATACAAAGCGTCAAACAAATTTATAAATGGAAATCAACAGACAAAAAAGCAAAGTAATGGTTTCAGGAAACTATAACAACGAGGTTAATCTGGAGATTTTCATTGAATGGGAGAAGCTGGAACAAGTTAAGAGTTTCAAATATTTTATTTAAGAAATCAGAAACCGGATTGGTATATCAACAAGCGCAATGATTAAACTTAGCACAGTTTTTAACCTCAAAGAAATCCATCTCAAGAGCAGATTAAAGATCACTAAGGCTATTGTCTGGACAACACTCCTCTATGGATGTGAGAGTTGGTCAATAAATCAGAAGAGTATGGATAGACTTAAGGCGTTTGAAATGAAGTGCTACAGGAGAATGCTGAAGATCACGTGGAAAGAAAAGAAGACAAATGACTTTGTTTGGAGGAGAGTGACAGAAATACTAGGTAAAAGACCGGAATCAATAGAAGAGATCACCAAGAGAAGGAAGTTGAAATTCTACGGTCATCAAATAAGAAAACAAGCACTAGCAAAGGTTATGATTGAGGGAAGAGTGGAAGGAAAAAGACCAAGAGGAAGACCAAAGAGGCAATGGATGGACGATTTAAAAGAATTGACTGGACTGAGTATGGAATGTCTGAGAAAAGAAACTACAAATAGAAAGATGTGGCGAAGGCTTGTTTATAATTGGGTGCACCCACGGCCCAACGACTAAGATCAAAAGAAGAAGATTATTATCCAACAGGATTAAAATTAAATAATTTTATTTATATTATTTTATTAAATTTACTCAATTACTTACAATTTATTTGGTTCCTCAAAAAATACCAAATAAACACAAATTTTTTAAAAGTTCAAAATTTTCATTACTTTACTTATTATTAATATAAATAATTTCTATTCATTTTTGAATTGATGAATTTGATTGGTTGAATTTCGCTAATAATTAGTTTTGCACTTCATGTGACACAAACACACACTCACGGTTGGGCTGAGTGTTTGAGTAATGCGGTTGCATCGTTCTGCGACCGTTCTCGGTGACTCAGCCTCGTCTATGTTTCCCCACAGACGCGATTCACCGAGGAGAAGCATGCGTTATGCTTAACATTATTCACTGAATTGTTCAAGTTCCTATTTTTTTGCAATAGAAAAATTTAAACAATGATATTAAAGAGAAGTTTGTTTTTTTTCAGTGTAATCAAATTTCTGATTGCCGAAGATAAACAGAGAAAATAATAAGTAAAAAGCTAATTAATAAATTGATTTGTCTATTATGGATTTATCTCTCTAAGATTTGTAAATTTAATTTACAAATTTATCCCTTTTTTCGTATTTGAAAACAATAAATAATTTTTGAGGACAAATTTTAATGGTATTTATTTCTTTTTATCTTTCGTCATAATTACATTTATTAAGTTTTGAGGAAAGTTAATTAATTTTTTTTTGAATCGGGTTGTCTTTTATCTTTCATTTTTTTCGATTAAACTATTTTTATTGTATTTGCGTTTCTAGTTTCTTTTAACTCTTACTGAAAGTGATTTTACAACTTTTTGCTTTTCGTAGAATTGATTGCGATTTGATTAAACGAAGATGATGACGACAAAGAGGACGTTGATTTTATATTTTATTCCGTTGGGATGTTATATTTGAAATTTTACTTCGTAGATTATATCATCGATTAATACGACCACCATCAACGGACTCATACCGTTTTGTTAGCGCCGTTTTGGTACCACCATTTTGGTCGTTGGTAAATTTATTTATAAAATTTTTAGCTGTAGTAAATATGATCTGTTATGCCGAATATAAAAAAAATTTAATTCATTTATGAAAAAATATGTATTTAAAATATTAAAGTTGAAAAAATCTCTCAATTTATTATTCCCAATAGACTCCAAATGTAAAATTTCTATTCATAGTTATTTAAAATTCTTCTTTGGTGGCAAGCTGAATTGCATATGTGCATTGTTAAAACCTTGTTTTCATATTTAATTGATAATTTTTCATATTAAATGCATATTCTTTCATATTTGAATATTTTAAGTACATATTTTTTCATAAATGAATAAAATTCTTTTTTTATTTTGCAAAAATTGCCTAATTCACGAATTCGGCAATTATACAAATTAGGCATAACATATAACAAGGTTAAAAATTTTATAAATAAATATATCAAGGTTCCAAAACGGCCTGCTCCCATCATCAACACGCATTTCATCTATTTTTGCAATATATTTTAGTCGTAGATAGGAAAACGATAACTAATTACCATAAAAATTTTAATTGTATTTAAACAATTTACAATTTTTTATTGAAACAAATAACAATTTAAACTCAATATTTTTTTACAGTTTTTTTACTTTTATTTTGACTAATTTGAATAATTCTGATTTTATAAAAATTTTTAAAATGTAAGACAGTATTTTTCTATAATTTTACAATTATAAAAATGTAACTTCTAATTAATTATTTATTTATTTTTAATAATAATACAATAAATTCGAGGAAAAGTAATTACAGTTTGGGGAGCGCCACGCGTTT
>MQRK01243110.1:3657-15275 GCA_001938485.1 Girardia tigrina | reverse complement strand
AAATTAAATACTTTTTTAAAATTTATTTTTGAAGTAAAGATTGTACCAGCTGAATTGGGTAGGATTTTATACCTGTCAAAACTTTTCATGTCAAAAAATTATGGCATCCCGGAAATAAAAATACAGAACTTTAAAATGATAGATAAATTTCCGCTCTCAGCTTGGTGATAGCTTAAACCACGAAAACCATTTAAATAGCTTTAGGAAGACTTACCAAGACAAGCACATCTGTTCAGTAAACACATTCAGTGTTCACCTTTCGAGTGTTATAATCATGCTAAGAGTTCAAATGTTATAAGCCACGACAAGTTTCCCTGCATGATCAAATACCGTTGATAATATCACAGACAAGCCGACAAGACACATAATTAAAGGTCGCAGAAATGACAATTTGAAGATTTTGTCGCTATGTTCTCAGTTAGTGTTCCACACAAAACCAGGAAAACTTAGATGAAACGAATATTTCGTATAAGAAATACGACGGCTGGATAAATGTTGTCGTTAACAGTGTAGTATCGGTTTAATGTACGATTAATTTGGTAGATGTACAAATATCAGGGAGTGATTAAAGTTGTATACACTGAGGTACATTCACCACATTTATTCTGATTTAATTAAACCAGATCATATAATATATAGTTTTTCCTGCACTTCGTCAGTAATTCAAACTTGATTATTTTCCGACTTAGTTTGTCAGTGTAAATATAATGGGTATGATACAATTTACAAGGAGAAGACTTGTATCCATCTCTGAAAACAAATGTAACAATATAATCAAAAGGAAAATAATAGTAAAATTGCTGAAAACAGAATAAGTAAAATTAATATAATTTTATTTTAACATCCTATACTTATACTCTCTTGTATGTATTGTCGATTAACTCCGGTAAATATTCAAGGATTTATTTGAAAAGAGATTTGCATATTTTACAATCTTATTTGACATCGAGCAAATAAAATCAAATAATAATGGTAAATAATTTATTTAATTTTTATAATATTTGAAAAAAAGCATTTATGATTGTTGTATTGTAAGTCCAAGTCCAATAATTAAATGTTTTATTTCAAATTATAAACAATCATATTTCTGTCATTAGTTCAGTTAAAAAATACTTTACCATTAATATTTACATTACAATAATGCACAGGCGTCTGGATTCGAATTATACTTCTGTATTAATTGAATATATTTAATGTGTTCAATCCGTTATTTTGATTTTTAAATTGAAAATTAGCTTCAGCTTTTGCTTTCTACTGCGATTTAGAGAAAAACAGTGTAAATTTTGTCACGGAAGTTGTAAAAATATTTTAAAATTTTGTAAATTGCTATCTAATCTAATCTAACTCTAACCGTCTTTGATTGTCTAAATTTTCAGGTTAATTTGCTTCAATTACGTGTATTTCACGTATATTCCAGTAATTCCATTTTGTCGACAAAATTTATGAATTCTTTTTTGTTCAAAAAATTATCTCCATACTTGTAAAGTAACAACTTTACTTTCACGATTGTGCAAGAGTTGGTTGATGATATCGCACCAACTCGAACAATATTGCACAAAAAAGTCAAATTGCGCAAATGCAATTAGATGATGTAAGAAGCACACAAAATTACTGATATAAAAGTATTTTGTAATTTCGTATTTTTAAAAATAAACTTTTGATTTATATTATGATTTATATTATTTTGATTTATATTAATATAAAAATGAATGATTCCAAAACTGGTGTCCGACGAGTTGCTCAAATGCAACAACTTGTCAACGAAACTGCCACATTACTTTGATGATACAAATATGGTTTCATCAAGTCAAAGCCGTGATCCGACTTTCTCGAATAACAAACGAAACCACCAAATTCCTCCACGTCATGACCAGCCTTCCTCCATCCATCTTCATCGAGTTTCAAGAATGGTTCACAGAATCATCAAACATTCCATATTCTGACCTCCGACTGGCAATGATTAAACTCCGGACAGGTCCCGATCTCCACACACTTCAACCGACTATTCAACACCACACAACTCGGAGATCGTAGTCCAACGGAACACTTACGCATCCTCCTAAGACACTATCAGAAACTCGGAATGCAATCACCTAATGACTACATTCTGCGACACTTTTTCCTCAAATCACTCCCCGTCGACATCCAGAAACATCTGAAAAGGTAGAGATTCTAATTCTTTTGATGATTTAGCGAAACTGAACGACGATCTGACCGAAGGGAAATCACAATATACAGTCAATGTCGCTGACGACCCAACTACTCAAATCGCAAAAGGACGACCGAAATAAACCTCCTCAAGCAACGACTCAACAGAACAAATTCTACAAACACCAACAACTTTAAAACCTGCTACTGCCATCATACTTTCGGATCAGCCGCCCGCAAATGCCACGCCCCCCTTGCGATTAAAACTTCGTCGGGAAAAGCCAAAGGGTCAGAATAAAGCCGGTAAATCTGACCCCCCAAAATTTACCGAATCATATCTCAGCCATATTCACCGTCCCGGCTCGGATCGGTAACAAAGTTCTGCAGTTTCTGATTGATACAGGAGTTGATGTTAGCATATTACCACGAAATCTATTCAGTGCTAACTGCTCCCCGTGCACTCAAAGATTGATCACAGCCAATGTAAACAACATTGTTTCCTACGGAAAACTGAGACTCAAATTTCGCATTGCCGACATAGACAAAATCTTCGAATGGGATTTCATCCTCGCAGACGTCAACCGACCAATACTTGAGTTTGATTTCCTGGCTTCTTTTATTTCCTACTTTAGACTTAAAAAAAACTTCCACCAAATCGCGATACATCCAGATGATGTTCAAAAAACAGCAATCTTTATACCATTTTGTCTGTTTGAATATCAGACGATGCCCTACGGATTACGAAATGCTGCTTAGATGTTCCGACGCCACATGGACTCGATATTACAAGGATTTGAAGCGTTCACTGCAGCATACATTGACTATATCATTATCTTCTCTGACTCGGCAGAAGATCACGAACAACATATATCAATAATCCTCGTCGTCTTAAAAGAAAATTACCTGAATCTAAACAATGAAAGGTTCGTCTTACCTTCGAAAGAAATTGGATTTCTGGGATTCCGTATTTCAAATTCCGGTATTGAACCCGTCCAACAGAAAATCAATGAGTTCACCAATATAAAAGAACCCAGTGATACGAAGTCACTTCGAAGATTCATCAGAGTGACCACGTTCTACCAATGGATGATACCAAACTTCTCACAGACGATGGCACCCTTACATCATCTCCTTACTACAGCCAAAGCTAACAAAAAGATCCAACTCAACAACAACCAGAAACATGCGTTCTCCGCTATGAAACAACAACTCAAAAACGTCGCCAAGGTGTATCCATTTGACGCAAACAAAGATCTCATTCTGTGCACGGATGCCTCCGAGACAGCTGCGGTAGCCAGTCTGAACCACGAAACCAACCACAAATTATCCCCGATCGCATTCTTCTCTAGGAATTTAGGAAAAGCCGAAAAGAAGTATTCAACATTTGACCATGAATTTCTCGCTATATATTTAGCCGTCAAGAAATTTATACACTATCTGGAAGGGTCCCAAGTCCGAATACGGACCGATCAAAAACCATTACTCGGGATTCAGTCAATGAAAGAACCTTCCAACCGTTAATGGCAGTATATTGAACTTTTAAACCAATTTTCCTTCAGGTTAGAGTATGTCAAGGGGACTGAAAACGTGGTAGCGGATTTCATGTCTCGAGCCAACGACAATGTTACAGATGAAACTTCCATTATGGCTATAACCGAAACAGAGATCATCAACGAGCATAACAAAGAAAAGGAAAAACTCCTCAGTAACAAATGTCTCAAAATCGAAACGCTCCAAGGTATTATCTATGACCTCAGTAACTCCAACCAAAGAATAATACTCCCGATAACCTACCGATACCCGGAGTTCTTAATGCTCCACGGATTAGCGCATACAGGTGCTAATAAAACCATTGATCTCATCCGTGACCGCTATGTTTGGCCACGAATGAAAGCCGACGTACGAAAATGGGTAAAGGAATGTCATGTATGTCAATCCCGAAAAATCTCGCAACATACCAAATCAAAAATTGGCTCACTCCCGAATAGAGGCAGATTCAAAATTGTACACATGGATATTGCTGGTCCATTACCACATTCAGATGGTAAGAAATTTATGATAACCGTCAATGACAGATAGACTTCATGGCCAGAAGTTGTAACAGTTCATGACATCACAACATCATCGATCATCAGAGCACTTAAAAATACTTGAATCAGTCGTTTTGGGCCTCCGAGATTATCATAACAGACCAAGGAAGACAATTCATGTCAACTCAAACTGCATACCACCCAAGTGTAACGGGAAAATCGAGAGATTTCATCGTTCACTAAAGAATGCCATCCGAGCACATTCAGAAAACACGGAAGCAACGTGGACTCACGACTTACCGATCCTAATGTTAGCACTAAGAAATACCAAAATCACGGGTACAACAACCTCTCCGGTTAAACTTTTATATGGAACTTTTAACCATTTGCCCGGAGACTTGACGCTCGATGAAGGTAAAAACACAGAATATACCTGGAAAGATGTTAAAGCGTCTGTCCAAGCCTACGCATTTCAGTTAATTTCCAGAAAGACAACTCGATACATCTATGTACCGAAAGCACTAAAAGACTGCGAACAAGTGTGGGTGCGGAACGAGAATCCACCTACCCTTAAACTAAGATACGATGGACCGTATCAGGTCATAAGCCTATTAGAATGTATGAAGACTCTACTCCTCGATATCAACGGTACATAGAAGAGGATATCGATAGATCTGGTCAAACCGACTTTCTCTCCAAAAGAAGAAATATACTACCCAGAGAGTTATGTAAAGTAACAACTTTACTTTCCCGATTGTGCAAGAGTTCGTTGAAGATATCACATCAACCCGAACAATATTGGACCTAAGGTCAAATTGCGCAAATTACTGATACAAAAGTAATTTTGTATTTTTAAAAATAAAGTTTTGATTTATCTTATGACTTAGTCTTATCAATTTATATTAATATAAAAATAAATGATTCTGAAAATACTTTTGACTGAAACCGTTCAGAATTTATACTGAATCAGTTACATGGATGACCATAGACTTACAAGCGCTGCCATGAGTATATATAAACTTTTTTATCATTAATATTTATTTTTTAGAAAATTATAGCTTTCGTTACTCCCTTTCCATGTTTTGTGTCTGATTATAAAATGACTTTTTATTGTATTACATGTGGTATTAACATCTTAGTGGTTTTTATTTATTATTTCATTTCAATTAAGCATTTCTTTATTTGTAGATAAACTACTGACTATTTATCAGTGGTGGTCTTCAGTAACAATATTGTTCATTCTATCAAGTGACTTTGGACTCAGTTTTTAAATGGTTAAAGTGGTTTCATTTTCTGTTTTACTGGTTTGTACGCAAGAATAAACATTTTAAACGTCTCCCCTTTCTTCAAGCATGCTTTCTATTAATTTTTCTTTACCTTCCACTATGAAAAATACATTATAATAAGCTTTTGAAAAAATAAAAGTTAATGAATAAATAAGCTAAGAATATTTTCCTCAAAAAACAACTTGGTATTTTAAAATAGATTATTCTAAGTTATTTAATTCTAATTATTATCGTTCTATTCGATGTTTTTCTAGAAAATATTTACACATTTATGCGTAACACTAAATATACGAACAATATTTAATATTTATTTTTACAGATTGTATATCAAAATTTAAAATTTATTGAAATAAAAACAATTTTATATRAAACATAAGCAAGAGTTACACATATTGTCCGGTCCAGAAATATCAAATTTGATGTTACTCTGTCAAGCAATAATTTTAGGAAAACACGTGAAGCTAATGTTCCGGATTGAAATTGAAAATCATAATTAAAAAAATAATTTAAATAAAAAAAGAAAATTAAAAGTTTATAAAAAGATTATTTTTTTTAAACAAAGCACATTTTAAAAACTTGTATTGGGTTGTTGTCGTTAAGAAACAACCTTTACATTTTGTTTGCTGATTTGGTGGTAGTGCTCGGTGTTAATTGGTGGGTACCCCGACAAAAGCGCCAGACAAAATCGCCCACTTTTTGAAAATTTTGTTTAAATTCTTAACAGAACTAATTCTTAAATGAATTAATTTTGAGAGTCAAAAGTCTTTTTAACAAGAAAAATATTTTAATTAGAAACATTATAAAATTAGATAAAACAGCATTTTGTGAACACTTAAAAAATATGGCGCACAATACAATATAAAAAATTACAAATTGAAGCTACAACATGGTACAAAAAATTGACAATTTGTTCTCTATCAAGAAATTTTCCATCCACTTTAATAGACGTTCTTGAATATTATAACTATTTCCATAATTATTTGGAGGAGAATTATTTTGGAAGAATGAGACGCAACCGTAGAGTAGTATTAATGTTTCCATTAAATAATTCAGTTGAAGGTTGGCATAGAGCCTTTCAACAAACCATCGAGTGCAACCATCCCTCAATTTTTAAATTAGTGGAACATTTTAAAAAAGAACAGAATCAAATGGAAATAGAATATAAACGTTTTCAAGCCGGATTTGGACGACCAGAAGCTTAGTAAAACAAAAATGTAAGCCTAAAGAAACAGATAAAAATATTAACAGAAAATTATAATCAAAAATATATTATAAATTATCTAAAACGATTGTCATATAATCTGGAAATGTAATATAATGTGTTATTTTTTTTCTTTTTTCTTTTCATTTTATTATTCTTATTTTCAATATATCTGTCACGATCTTGCCAAATGAAATAAACCGTTTGCATGTTTGGAGCGCTTTAGACTTGCTGAAACAGCTGTTTGTTTTTTTCCCGACTCAATTTCACGAATAATTTGCTTTTTTGCCTCTAAAGTAAAAGAAGTTTTTGTTATTGTTTCAATTTTACAAGTCGTTCGGCGTTTTTATTGGGGTGCCATTATCTATATTATCATTATATTGTTTAAATCCAAAATAATATAAGTTTTACAAAATTTTTTATAAAAATTTAAAAAATCCTTTAATATTTGGGATTGAAACAATATAATAATAGTAGAAATAAAGATGCTTTCTGTTAAAAATTTAAACAAAATTTTCAAAAAAGGGGCGCTTTAGTCGGTGGGGTGCTCTTGTCGGGGGCGCTTTTGTCGGTCAACGAATTGGTGTATGTGACAAAAATAAAGATTTGAAAATTATCTCCCTTTTTGTTTTGAAATTAAATGAATTTTGATTTGAGGTTTTAATTATCTTTTGCTTTTATTTCGGCATTGATTTATTAAAATATTTCTCTACTAAATTGATATTGCACGATTATGGAAGATGTAATTAACGTTTACCCAATATGTCAGACTTTAAAAAGTGCGATTAAAGATTTGAAATTTAGCATCAGTTATTGTGATCATTGCGATAATTGTTACAATTTGGTGTTTCCCAAATCTTAAGGCAGCAGTCTAAAATGTGATGAGAAATTAAGAAGTAATTTTTACCGGCTAGTCGGTAAAATGGATGGCGCTGTAGCGTGGGACCTATACCGGATCGGTATTGTAAGTTTGTGCTTTGGGGCACTGAACGAGAAAACGATACCGTGTAGGAAGGTGCTGTGATTGCTAAGAAGCATTAGCGTGAGTTGGTGTGGAGCGGTCACGGGTACAGATCTTGGTAGTAGTAGCAATTATTCAAGTTTTTTGCCTCTAAAGTAAAAGAAGTTTTTGTTATTGTTTCAATTTTACAAGTCGTTCGGCGTTTAATTTTGCAGATCACAAATATTAGAATAAAAATATTAGATCAAAAATATTAAACCAAGTTTTAATCTATTTTGGATTTTAATGATTAATATTCATCAAGGATGAAGATGTTATAGCATGGAGGCATTTTTTTTAAATACTCGGCAGAACAATGGTTGTATCATCGAGATGATGTGACTCTTCAAGTAACACAAAGAATAAGAAAATTGGCAGTCAAAGAAATAGAGGTGCCTTAGAAATCCATGCTCGTGATGGAGGAAATTGAAAATTAACCTGTGGAACCTAACTGTTCATTAACTCTTCTGCTGTCTTTAATTTGAGTTATAATATCAAAGTGCTGAATTTCAATGTGCAAAAGAATGAATCCGAGAGAAAAATTGTGTTTTTGTAGTCATATTGACGGAGAAAAGCTCACAATTGTAAAGAAATGAAATATTCTCTTTGTATTATAAGAAAAAGGATTTCTTAAAAATCATGTAATATCTCTTAAATGTAAGTTCCTGATAGGCGAGTGCATCTTCTTTATTTCATTATTGTACAGAATTCCGATCCGGATTATCTCTGAAGGAGTACACCCTAATGTCCCCTTATATATAAATTTAGTTTTAATGGAATTATTTTTTTAAATATTTGAAATTTAAAATTCAAATAAAAAAATCATTGAATTAAAATTAGCATTTTATAAAACTAACAACTATTAATTATTATTGCTGATGATGGAGTAGGAAACTTTGAAACATGTTCAATACTCATATTAACAACATCACAATTTGAATGCAAACATTTATTTACAACACAAACATTTTCACAACAATTTTCAGAGTTCATCTTTCTTTGATTGATATAGTTTTTGATTAAATATTCAAATATGAAAAAAATAATGAATTGGAAATTTTGAATATTTCATTTTAATTTTTCATAATTTTATTGGATAAAAAGATATTATGTAATTTTTGATATAAACATTAATTTTTAAAATATATTAAATTTAATAAGTTAAAATCGTTTACTGAAAATATTAATACAATTAATAATTATCAAACTTTAATTAATTAGTACTTAAAATTAATATCATTAGATTAATTTCATTAGATTCAAATAATCAATCAATAAACATATCAATCCCATCTGAGTAGGAGAGTCACAAATCTAAACAGCATACAAACAACAAACTTACAACATTCCAAATTATCCCTTAAAACATTAAATTTGAAACATGTTCAATACTCAGTTAAAATATTTTTTTATAAAAATCACCGTTGGAAATGTATTGATCACAACCTTTGATCATCTTCAGCAATTCTAATTGCGTTGTAATTTATTTTATTTTATTATTATTTGTTTTTTAATACATTTAATTTTTTTAAATATAAAATTTTAACAAAATTTTCAAAAGTAATATTAAAGTTCATTCTAGTAATATTAATTGTATTGGTTAATATTTTAATTAATTTTATTTAAAGTATAATAGCCTCAATATTAAATTTCTTTAAATAAAAATAATTAAAATATTAACCAATAAAATTGAATTTTAATACTAATAAATAATTTATTTATACATAATAAAGATTTTTCGGTTAACGATGCTTGATGCTTAAAATTAAATGAATTAACTTCCTCATCAATAATAAGTCTTGTTTATTTATGTTTTCACAAAAATGCTTTGAAAAATGTTATTTCCAATCATCATTAATTCTTCAATAAGATGTAAAAAATATTTTGGTTCCGTTTGTATTGCGATTGTACAATATGACATACGTAACGGAAAAGCTTTACTAAAACAGTTCACGGATATGCGCTAACACAACATCGTAAATACCGAAAATGATTTTAATGATATTCGATTTGAATAGTTATACAAATACCAAAGACATTCAAATGTATATAATGTATATTGTTTTATACAGATCTGCAATTTTATATTTTTTTCAGTTATTACTACTAACTTTATTCCAATAATTTTATTTAATTCGAATCAAAATTGTTTCATTTTTGCGTAGTAAATGAAAATATGTACTGATTCCGTCCAAATTGTAAAGTGATTCCCAATATCATTTAGGTGGTAGAGGATCTGCAACCGATCCTCATCTTCGTGGCCATTACCATAATTATTTTCCAATAATGTAATTGTAAAGGTTAAAGATAAATTTAATAACCGACCTAAAAGAAATACCAAAGATAACATAAGAACAATGACCGTTGCTTTTATTTCCTTTTTGAAGTTTTTACTTGAACCTTCACAAAGTTTTCCAATTTTTCTTTGTTTTTCAATAATTTTCATCACTAATAAAATATTGACCAAAATAATCGTCATCATGGGAACTGCTCCAACGAATATAAAAAGCAATCTCCAAATATTTACAAAATTTAATAAAATTTGATCTTTGATCCGACTTTAACCGACCTAATCAATGCAACATCCGTACTTGTAAAGCAAACTGTAAGAAAAAGAATGCCAAAAGAAGCGAATATTGCTGATTTATATCCATATTTTATCATTTTCATGGGACAATATATCGCCAACATTCTGTCTAAACAAACTGTAAAAAATGTCCCAAATGTCCACGAAGAAAAAATAGTATAAAAACTACGATAAATGTGACAAGAAAAATTCGAAATATTCATTATGAAGAAGTAAATGGTTCCTTGGCTGACGTAAGGTAATCCTTTCGCATGGAAGATCCATAACCAACCGAAAGAAAATATAAGTAAAAAATTGGATAGAGATAAAAAGGAGAGTAAAATCGTTTGTCTCGTCTTTTTCAAATAACGAACAATAAAAATATAACAAATTAAAAGCCAATATAAAGATGAACAACTGAAAGTCATTTGTTCAGCCAATTTAAAATTGGTGCTTGAATTCATCATAACATCGATAAAGAGTGCGCTGTCACTCGATGTTCTCCCGGCAAATAAAGATGCGTGTCATCATTTTCTCGGTTGGGATATCGCCACATTTGAATTGCGTAAACGAGATTGGTTTTCGCTGAATATTTTGTTCAATAAAATGAAAAGCACCTTTCAACCGACATGCACAATGAGAAACAATTCTTCTCTTTCTAAAATATCGCGGAGACACGGCTTCCTGTCCACCCAGCTTTTGGCTTTTATTCGGTTCATAAAAGATGAAAAATGTGTCAGCGAGCACTCATTTTGCAAAAAATTACAAACTACGATCCAAGGCGAAGATATTTTCAATGTAGTGAACGAAAACATTTTACTTTTTAAACTACAATGGAAAAACTGTGTCAATGTCTGCACCGATGGCTGCCCGTCCATGCAGGGAAGTAGAAAGGGATTCGTCACTCTCGTGCTTCAAGAAAATCCAAATGTATTGGTTGTTTGCTGCATGATCCACCGAGAAGCTCTTGCCTTCAAATATTTACCAAAAATATGATTTCTGTTCTGGATCAAGTGATTACAATTGTAAACTTCATCAAATCTCGACCGCTTGCATCGCGACTTTTCTCTCAGTTATGTGAAGCGATGGATTCAGAGTATAAATGCCTCCTATATCACACTAACGTTCGTTGGCTTTCCAGAGGAAAAGTGTTAAAGTGTGTCGTCCAACTCAAGGCTGGACTAATTTCGTTCATACAGACTGAAAAAAAAGATTTTGAGTTTTCTATTCATGACGAGATCTGGTGGATTCGGGTGACATTTCTTTCAGATTTATTTGAAAAATTAAATTCACTGAATTTAAGTCTTCAAGGGCCATCAGAAAACATCATCACTGCATCCTCAAAACTGAAGTCATTTGGTGAAAAGTTGTTGCTGTGGCAACGTAA
>MQRK01243107.1:0-18305 GCA_001938485.1 Girardia tigrina | reverse complement strand
TTTTTTTTATTAATAATATTATTTAGAAATGTTATTTGTAAATCTTCTGAAACCTTCTGAATCAGGAATTTTTATAATTACAAATACAGCTTCAATTTAACATTGTCTTTCTATTTATTTATTCTAGTAATTATTATTATTATTAAAAGTTTTCCAAAGAGTGTCAATTCCGTCGCATACCTTACGAAATGGTTTAGGAAAGATTCCATATTCTATGAATTAAACCCTTGGCCATACTATCTTATTTTTCTCTTTAAAGTAACTTTTAGATGTTGCATAAATTCATGTTTCTGTTACCGAAACATATCTACCATTCATTCTTTTAAAAAGAATATCAGAAAATAGAAGAATATTAATTACCTTCGATTCTCTAGTAAAGTTTTTAAATTTAAAATGGAATAATTTTTTGTGATATCTTTTTTTCTATTTTCAAATTATTTTCAGTTATTTTTTCTACTCAAAAATGAGAAAAAATAAAAAATAGTTTTAAAAAATGAAACTAAACAAATTTAATTAAAAAAAAATAAGCCAAATAAGTCAGCGATTACGCAAGGATTATAGATATTCTCTATTAAGATTAGGTCATTTAAAAATTTTAAAAATTTTTTTAATTTTAAAAATATTTTTCCTGGTATACTGATAATTTTTTATATATTGCCATACTTTTATTTTTGCTTGGACCCGTACAAAACTATACCCAAATATATAAATATATATTGTTATTTTTAGTTTTTGAATAAAGGTTTAGGACGTATCAGAGCCCATAGGGGAGAGCCAACCTCAAAAAAAGTTATTGCTATTTTTGAGACTCCCTCCATCTCCTCTTTCACCATCAACTAGCAAATTGAATCAAAAAATTTGTTTGAATGAAATCTTGCCAACTTTATTTTTGACCTCCTTCACATTATTCTGGATAGACCAATTGAAATCAATCGCATACCTCAAGTGTTCCATTTGACAAAATCGATCATTTCAAAAATTAAAATGTTTTTTTTTCATTATCAATAAAACGCATCAATTCTGAACTCGAAATAAAGGTTTCCTAATAATCCCATTAATTTTGTCTTGGAAATCATCATGGGAATCGGTCAATGAACTTGATTCACTTCTAAAAGAGGAGTTCCATTTGTTGATAACGAAATTGCTCGGAACACATTTATTTTACTTTTTAATCGCAAAACACCAATGGAAAAAATTAAAATTTTATTTCTTTAACAAAACAAAACACACGTTGCTAAGCAATAATTTAGCCAAACCAATTTCAGAGAATTTTTAGATTATAAAAATTTTTATAATTAAAAAATTTTTTTCTTTCACATTTTAAAATTCTCCATTTTTTAAATTTTACATTTCCGTTCAAGGTTGAGAAAGAAGAAAAAAGGCGAAATAGCTAAATTGGCTTTATTTTTTACTAAACAAAAATATTCCTAACAAGCGCTTATTCCAGAATATTAAAGCCATTCTTTAAACTACATTCCTCCTTGGTTTGAAAGCATATATGCACACAACGTCTGTGCAATGCAGAGTCCTACTCTTTTCTGTCAATATTAGCCCAGTACATAGAAAATCTTAGAAACGCGCTGACCGTTAGATCACTCGACGCGATCTCTGCTTTCCCAACTTGTTGCCCTGATATTAGAAACTTTCTGAGTTATCTGTTACGAGAAACCTTTGGCTGTTCGTCTTTATGATCGGAACTGTAGCTGCAATCACCCGCATTCGTGCCGCCCGGGACCGCTCGCGTAGCTGTCGATGCCTCCAGTGGCGTCATCAAATCGTACTCGGTCCCACGGCTGACGTGCAACTTGTGGTTCGAACTGCCGTTAATCTCTACTAGATAAGGGCGACGGAACCCGTTCACAACTGCGTACCTCCACTGAGTTGTGCTCGTTGAGTTCACTGGTTTTACAAACACAATGTTTTCAACTTGAAGCTCTCCATTATGTTCGATTCTATGGAACCTCGGAAGCTGTTCCACGAAATCGACCGACAGAAGCAGTCGCCATCACTACGCAAACAATGTTGATGCTGAAATCACTCCGGTCGAATTTGGAGTGGCGTTGTACCACACCACAATGTTATTGATTAGCTTCTCGCTTAGATATGACATGTGCTTGATTTTTCTGTTACAGAGTTCGACGATTCCGTTTCCACTATACCAATTAACGCACTAAAACCACATTTTGACTCCAACTCCTATCTCATGTGGTGGGTCAAACTTGTTGAACCCCACCTTAAGAGAGGGAAACAAGTCTCCGTCGTTTTTTGAAATGATTTTGTTCCACACCGAGAACAGTGTCTGCCCACAATCAACCAGCACCATATATTTCCACTCGTTGATATGAGTCATATCTAAGGGTTTCTGCTGCCACATTTCTTTGATGAAAAGCTTCCCTTTCTCCCCCTTCCCTGGGACGAGAATGATCGACGCATAACAAGGAAATCTCTTCACCACTGCCAGAAAAACATACTCAACAAATTTCAATTAATATACACTAATTATCAGACAAACCCCTCACAGTAATTATATTTTAAATTAAATAAATGATAAATGTTATTGAAAATATAAGGAATTTTGTATAAAGAATAATTTTTAAAAATCCAGAAAAAACATTAATTGGAATGATGACGAATGGGGAAGGATCTTCCCAGAGTCGTTACGGAGATGACTTTAATTGTAATAATAGTAAATATTTTAATAATAATTAGTAATCTTATCAAAAACCTTTCCTTAAACCACAATAAATATGCCATAAATTTGTTAATAAATTTTTGAGTGACTTTTACTGAACCGATTTCGATCAAACTTTTTAATTTTTATTTCCATAAATTTACTTTACAAATACGCGTATTTTATAAATTTTAGTGAGACATCTGACTCTACGGCCCTTAGTGACAACCTCTGCATTAAATCGTTTCTGTTAAGAATAAGGTGAAAATTCCTGTTGAAAAAGAAAATAATCAAAATTCTTAAAATTATTTTTTCCTTCCAACAAACTTATTTATAGAATTCCATAATTATGTATCAAAATTATTAAACATTAAATTTAGAGGCAGCTGTTGTAGCCAGTAGTCAATCATAATCAGCTGCCCAAGTCGGTTTGACAAAGGTCAAATGTTTTGATGCATAATAAAGTGGAAGAAGATAATTTTATTTTGTAATTAATGATGTTTTTTTATTTAATTAAAATTAAGATTTCCATCACCAATTACTTTCTGAAATAAAGATTTAAAGAAAAAAAAACTTTACTAAATGTATAAAAACATTTCCAATACATTCCAGAATTGTACATATTGATAAATTACGTACATGACAGAATATCAGATGAATATTCATAAAATATGAATTTATTATAATTAAATTAAAAAAATGCAGAAGACGTAAGAGTTTAATTAATTAGAAATGTATGAATGTATCTGCATCAATAAGTGACATGCCATTTGATCTTATTAAGGATACACTCTCCCGATCATTTATACGCGGTTCCTATAGGAAATTGATATGAATAACTGAAATAATTACCACAGAAAGTGATATTTTATAATTTATATTTTAAATAATTTTATTTCCTATTATAAGTACAGCTTGGAACTGCACAGAACTTGAATATGTTAGTAAGTATTTGATACTTCTGATAGGGGATAACCCCCAAAACGGTAAATAAATGTCGATTAAAAATGTCAAATCAAATGTCAAATGATAAACTTAAAAATTTGCGAATAGATAATTAAATTTATAATTAATAAATCTGTTTTAATTGCGCAAAATATACAAAACGGCGTTTAACTATTCAACTTCAGAAAAAAAGTGAAGCTAGAAATATAAATAATTTTTATGTACACATACATTTTTATTTAAATAATTTATTGTTTTTAAATTGGTTTATAAATAAATTCCATTTTCATTATAAAACTATTCATCATTTTTTAATATTATATTTATTAATAAATTATGATTTATTATAATATTTATTAATGTTGAGTTACGACAATAAATTGTAGTTGTTTTAATACGCTTAATATATCGCGGTGTTTATGTACCATTTGTTACTTTTCTTACAATAACTTAGTTTTTTAAATAAAAATAATAATTATTAAAATCAGAAAAAATAAATTCAATTAAAATTTCGACTTGAATAAATTTTTAATAAAGTTTAATTTGTATAAACAAAAATGCAACATTTATTAAATACCAAAATAAAATCTTCTTGACCAATTTCCATGCTTGTTTACTTAATATCTGTGATTTTTCCATCGGAGTTAATATAAATAAAAATGAAACAGCAAACAGTTATGTCTATCTACAGCATCAAAATGTAAATCCAGGAATTATACATATGATTTAATTTATTATTAATTGCATTTTAAGATCCACTAATTATCCTTTTAAGGTCCCCCATCGATCAATGATTGCGTTTATTATCTAATAAAAGTATAAAATAACATGATGTACTTTCATTAAATATTGAAATAGTGACGGAAAGTCGCTTTTAAAAAAGAATTATAACACACATTAAATTTATTGTAATTAATGCTGACGTATTTTCCATTATTAACAACATCAATATGAGTTTTACAACATTTATTAATATCACAAGCGCATTCACTATTGGACAATTTTCTTTCTCAATATATTTCTGAATTCATACTAATTATTTTCAATAAATGAAAATCTGATAACAAAAATTATTAATTATAAAGAATCTCATTGGTTAAAATAAAATCTAAACATTTTTAAAAAAAGAACATATTAAATTAAAATATTAAAATTTTAAATTACATTAAAAATAAATAATACATTCAAAAATTATTTTAAATCTTTTTACTTTAAAATTAAATTAAACTATTTTTAACTAGTAAGAATCAAAGAAAATACCAATCATCCATCTGTGTAGCAGATGCACAGACCGAATCAACATACAACATGCACAATATCAACACACAATTCAAAAAATTCCTCACACCACCCTCGATTTAAATGGCTTTAGCCATTCAACATTTTTAATCAAAGTTCTACCATCTTCGAGCTGTAACTTGTAACTCTTTTTGTGATTGCCTTTCAACAAAATTGCCCGACCCATGTAACGGTCATCTTCTTTTGATATATTTTCTTTTTTATCAACGATCTGTCTCCAACCTCAAAAACTCTTCTTGTCTCCACATTTTGTTCGACATTAACTTGGTTCCCATTAGTTTCTTTATTGTTCTTCCACCCATGTCTTAATCGTCTCCCAAATATTATTTCAGCCGGTGAAACATTTGTCGTAGCTTGAACTGTACTATTCAACATAAATTCTATTTCCGACAAAACTTCTGTCCAATCTCTGTGGTCTCCGTCCTTCATTCTAATATTTATAGCATCTCTGATTGTTCGAAATTGTCTTTCCACTATCCCATTTGTATTATGATGATATGGACTTGAATAGATTATCTCTACTTTAAACATTTTAACTGTATCTTTTAAACAAAGCCGATTCAAATGTTTTCCTCTATCAACATGGATTTCTTTTGGAGGTTCAAATCTCCATATCCATCTGTTCATTATCATCCTACGAACTGTTTTTTTTCATCTTGACTAGCAACTGCATTCAGTCTAATATATCTACTGAATTGGTCTACTATTGCAAGTACGTATTGATATCCGTTTATGTTTCTTTTGAATGGTCCACAGAAGTCCATGTATATTTTCTGGAAAGGTTCATCGGCCGAAAACTTTATGTTTTTTTTCGTTTTCGCTGTTAATGTCTTTCTTTTTTGACAATTTAAACAACTTTGAACTATTTCTTTAGTGAAATTTCTCATATTTTCCATGTCAAAAACTTCTCGGAGATAGTTATAGACCTTTTTACTACTAGTATGGCATAATATTTTGTGCATCTCTTCAATAAAATCTGTTCTTTTTTCTTTTGAGATCCAGTATTTATTGTACTTAGTTGCCACGATGTCATTTTTTAGTGTCCATTTCCTCGTTTTCAATTTTCTGATATCTTCAACAATTTGTTTTATTTCTTCATTATTCTTTTGCAATTTGAAACCCTCTGACTTTTCGTTCAATGCAAGAATTCTCATCTTGATCTTTCTTTTCTTGGCTTCTTCGTGCATCTTCTGACATTGACAACACAATTCGCAAGAATTTCTAAATATCGCGTCAGCATTTGAATGTTTCTTACCTTTCCGATATTCTATTTTCATGTAAAGACCACTAAGAAAATTTATCCATGTTTGAAACTGTGGTGTGATAGGGTTTTTCGTAGTCATCATAAAAGTGAAAGCTTTATGATTCGTTCGTAACAAAAATCTTTTCCCATACAAAAAATGTTTAAAATGTTGAGAGAAATAATAAATTGCAAGCAGTTCTTTCCTTGTTATGCAATAACCAAGTTTATATTCATTCATTTTATGCAATTACTCGTTCTCTTCCACACATGTGTTTCTGTGATAGCACCGCTGCTATTGTATCAAAATTTTCATCTGTATCGAGTATAAAGTCTTTTGAAAAATCAGGGTATGCCAAAATTAGTGTCTTAATCCTTCTTTCTTTTAAATTTTGAAAAGCTTCATCACATTCTTCAGTCCAAATCAGTTTTTTATCCTTGCTCTTACCACATAAGCTTTCTAAAACCTTTGCATATCTAGCGTAATCCTTTATGAATTTAATGTAGTAATTCGTCAAACCCAAAAAGCTTCGTAAATACATGATGATACATGATGTGTTTTGAAATTTTCTAATCGCATCAATCTTTGTTTTATCTGACTCAATACCTTCTTTACTTATGACATATCCTAAAAATTTAGTTTTTTTCTACTAGGAACTGACATTTCTCTGGATTTATTCTCAAGCCGAGTTTTTTTATTTTCTCAAATTCGTTATGTATTCTTTGAAGATGTTTTTCTCTATCTTTTGCAAAAATCAAAATATCATCCAAATATACGACTGCTTCTTTCCAATTCAAATCGCTTAGAACTTTCACGATTAATTCTTGAAAGGCAACTGGAGCCGCTGCAATTCCAAAAGGCATTCTTTTAATATAATATCGACCTTCTTTGTTTGAAACGCGGTTTTAATCTTTGATTCTTCTTATAATTCAACCTGATAATATGCATTTCCCAGATCGATTGTACTAAAATACTTTGCTCCATTCAACGTGTTTAACGCGTCATCCACATTTGACATGGGAAATGCCAATCTTACCGTAATTTTATTCAACTGTCAAAAATCGACACATACTCGGATGTCTTGTTTCTCTTTTTTCCATATACACACCAGAAGAAAGTTCCACGGAGAACTACACTTTTCAATTATACCGTTTTCTTTAAAATTTCTAATGACATCATCTAGTTTCTCTTCAGAATGTTGTGGCAGTCGATAAGGCTTCACTAAGACTGGAATTCCACGAGTTTCTTTTTATATTTCGTTAAGGAAGTTTTCCCAACATCCCACTTGTCATCCATGAATATTGATTTATATTCTGTTAATATTCTCATAAGTTGGTTGTCAACTTTGGTGTTATATATTTCTTTAATTCTCTTTAGTCTGTCATCATCTGTTGGACTATCTCTAATCATCCATATATCACTTGAATCTATAGTTTTCGTCGTTAGTTTTATTCCAAATTTGTCTAAAAAGTCAACACCTGCTATCATTTATGGGTTGAGTTCTTTGACTACATTAAACTCTATAATTTTTGTTCTCCTTCAATTATTACTTTTAATTTAACAATTCCATAATTTATAAGTTCTGAATCATTTGCACAAAGAATGCGTTTACTCGTTTTCTCTATCTGAACATCTTTCATACTTTTAAATATATCTGCTTTAACAACATTTACTTTGGCACCGGTATCCAAAAGACATTCAACATTCATATTCTTTGTATTAAATTCAATGCTTGGTCTTCCATTCAATTTGTCATATCTAATATTGAGATTTGATATTTTCAACATTTCTTCCTGTTTTAACTTTTGCGATTTTGTCTTTATCTCCTTGTCAAAACAGTATGTTTCAAATTCTTCTTTCCAACAATCTAATTCACAAACTTCGAGAGGGGTATCTTCCATCACACAATCACACATACAGTCATACATACCATTACATACACAATCACACACACATACATTTTTACTTTTTAGTGAAGCACACTGATCACCTCTCCTTATGATCGTGCATCCTTGTTTCCCTGGTCTTTGTCATATACATGTCAATTATCTGCAAACGTTCTTTGCCTCGAGTTTCCTTCATTTGATCGTGTTTCTTCATATTCGTTGTAATCGTTTTCATCATGCCTTTCTGCAATATCATATCTTCGATTTTGATGCCTCTGGTGATTTCGTGGGTTATTTGTTCTTTGCCATTCATTTTTCCTGGCATATTGGTCTTTTTCTTTAAATCTATTCTTTTTCATGTAGCATTGCGTCCTGACATGGCAATTTTTATTGCAATAAGAACACTTTATATTTGGACAGTTTCTTCTGATGTGTCCTTCTTCGTGGCATGCCCAGCATTTTAAAACTTTTGAATAGGTATTTTTCGGTTTGTATTCATTATTTCTTTGATTAGTGTACCTATTTTCGATATTTCTTTGTTGGTTGAGTTCTTTATAGTGTGGTTTACGTTTGCCTACCGTTTTCCATTCATCATGTTTACCTATCGTATTGTATGCAACAACTGTTTCTTCTTTTTCCATTTTGCGTAGTTCATACATATTTGAAACTACATCTTTTATGTCCTTTGTTTCCGGAGCTCCTCTCAATTTAAATTCTCTTTTCACTTCACTTCTTTTTTTCTTATTTTTTTTTCTTTTCACTTCGTTAACCATATTCATGCAAACAAGGTTGAGTAGCTTTTTCTTAGAACGTTTACTTTCTGTTAATATCGTTACTAATTATTCGACTTTTTTGAACGTTTCTTCCGGATCTGAAGATCCCCACGGGAGATTTAAAATATCCTTCATTGTGTCAAGCATAGATTTTTCTTTCACAAATACCCTTTTCATTTTTTCTTTATACGTATTTCCATCTGCTTCTGAAAATTTTGTGATTGTTGATGGAGTCATGAAGATCGTCACCATCACTAATCTTCTATCTTCTGTTATACCCATAATTTCAATATAACGTTTGAAATTTTTTATGAAGTCATCTAATTTCAACTCAGATCCATCGAATTTTACATGAGTTTTACAACATTTATTAATATCAAAAGCGCATTCACTATTGGAAATCTTTCTTGATCAATATATTTCTGAATCCATACTTATTATTTTCAATAAATGAAAATCTGTTAACAAAAATTTTATAATTATAAAGAATCTAATTGGTTAAAATTAAATCTAAACATTTTTTAAAAAGTAC
Organism: Girardia tigrina; assembly: GCA_001938485.1. Taxonomy (NCBI): domain Eukaryota; kingdom Metazoa; phylum Platyhelminthes; order Tricladida; family Dugesiidae; genus Girardia; species Girardia tigrina. Next base: position 8,958 of record MQRK01243107.1, on the reverse strand, counting down.
ATATTAAATTATAATATTAAAATTTTAAATTATATTAAAAAATAAATAACACATTCAAAAATTATTTTAAATCTTTTTACTTTAAAATTAAATTATTTTTAATTAGTAAGAATCAAAGAAAATACCAATCATCCATCTGTGTAGCAGAGGCACAATCCGAATCAACATAAAACATGCACAGTATCAACACACATTAAAAAAAATTCCTCACATCCATCATTACCATGCTTTTATTCGCTCACTTCCTATTGATATACTGAGCGTCAAATCTTTTAAAACACTAAATCTTTTTGTCTATCTCTTTTGATTTGTATTATATATAAATAAAAATAGTGGCACTATGCAAGTAATACATACTTTCGCCGATAGTAAATATTAAAATACAGTTTGACGTCCTTAATATTTATTTACTTAAAAATATTGAAAATGGTTCAAATTAAAAACGACAAATCTTTTAAAACATTAATATATTTTCTTCAACAAACATTTAATTGTACAAATTTCCTCTAACTAACCCAACTATCTTAATCGGACAACTAGTTCGAAATATTGACTCCGAATCAAAGTTAATTCGAATAAAGCATGGTTTTTAGAAAAACAATTTTTTTAATTTACTAGTCTTTATATAAAGATCATTTATGATAGGGAGTTTAAAGAGCGTTATTGATAAGAAAAGATAAAGCTGTTCAATGATTTTATTTAACAATAATAATAATAATCACTCCAATTAGATAATGCTCCGATTTAGTTTATCGTTATAAATGGGATTGGTGTAATGTCACATACATTGAAAAGACTTGTCGTCATACCAGAAAACGAATCCAGAAACATAATTATAAGGAAAGTAGGAGACATATTGCTCAACACAGAAAGATTTATTTTAATAGTAAAATTGATACAATTAATTTTAAGAAGAGTATTATGTGAAGCAAACATTTTTTTATGAATAATACAAAAAATTGAATTATAAATTTACAAGTAACTGGTAAATCAAAAAATTAAATATTTTATATCCATTCTTTATGCAGACTGTGGTGTTTGAATTGTCAATTGAATATTTGTTTTAATATTCTCATATAATTGCAAATTTCAAATTAACTGTATCATTATTATTATTATTATTATTATTATTATTGCTATTTTAATTGTGAAATAAAGTCTTTGAACAGCTTTATCTTTTCTTATTCAACACAGTCAAAATTCTACTTTGCCAACAAAGCTTTTAAAATTTAAAAAATTTTAATTAAAAAATATTAAAAATTAATATAAACTACTTATAATTTATAAATAGATATCTTGCAATTAATATTGTTCTGGAACTCCGAATTTTCCGTTTTTTCCCATTTTGGTATCTTAAAAATTTTTTTTCAATCAATTTTTTACATAATCATTTATTGTCATCGAGAATGAGTAAGTGTGCCAAGTTTAAAGAAAATCGTGACAAAATTTCAAGTTGAAATATGTAAAGATATCCTGGGATATACATTAGATGCTCAAAGCTATGGTCGCTGTATAGAGCATCTTTGACTTGTGTTATTGTTATTGTTATCAACCGGCTACTGGTGCATATGCCGTGACTGTGTCAGTAAGATTTGTCGTCACCGCATTTGACATCAGGGGGTTATATTGACCGGTATTGTGTTTATGCCATGTCGAGTTGGAATATTTGATATTCGACACTATGCATATTTTGGTTAAATTTTTTATAGTTGTACCTGAAAGATGTAATATGTTTTTAAGCAGGTTGTCATTATCGGCGGGCCAAGATCCTAAACAGCCGACAACAATTGCTCCTAATATTACAGTCCATCCTTTATGAGCCGTCTTTGCTTCAGTTAGCAGGCTTTTATATTTCTTTTTGTTGTTATCTCTGGCATCTTTAAGTGCTTTGACACTGTCATAAGGGGTTTTTATGTCTATAAGCCAGAGTTCTTTGGTTCCATGGTTATAAACTTGTAAATCAACCCGGCTTCCCGACACAGACCAATCACACTCTCGATTCATTATGATTTTTAAAATTGGTTTCTCTGCAAGTAAAGCATCTGTGACGATTTCTGCGATTGCATTATACTCTGCGATTGTATAATACTTTGGAGCTGAAGTTGTGTTCTGCCGCCAATGAGATGGCTGACAATCCAGCCATCCTTTGTTTGCTCCATTTGTCAAATTTCATTTTGTTATAGATTCTGTGCAGGTGGAAAGTTATACTGTATATTGAGTAAAAAGCCTTCAAAAACAGATACATAATATATGTGGTTGCATCACAATTGCGGAAAGACAATCTATCGGAAAATAAAAAAAATGTTCTTATATTTAAAAAAAACAAATAATTATAAGAAAAAACAAAATTAAAGGTTTTTTGAAATATTCTTCATTTATTTGAGTACATCGTCCGTATATCGAACCCTAAGCACATTTCCAAATACTCCATCACAATCCTCAGATATAATATATATTAAGCAACTAAATTTAATTTAACAGGAAAATATTAAATGGCTAACATAAAAAAGATTTTAATTTCAAAATTTTCAGAAACAAGAATGAGTAGTTTGTTGTCTGTGGTAAGCCAGAGGAAAGAGATGTCTACCTAGGTCCCTAGGTTATTTGAGACCTTGAAATTACAACAATAGTAATAAACAATCATATCATTTAAATTATACAATTTAAATACAGAAACACATTCAATTACAGAAAATTTAAATAAATTAAAAGAATAAAAAAATGATGGTGTAAGGTGTGGCTCCTTGATCTTCAGTGCTTAAGGACGTCTTTATTGGACATAAGTATCAAATTACAGTTAAGCAAATATACTTTTTAAAACGACTTTGTGAACACTTGAAAAGCGTTTCAGTTATTAAATTAGTTATATAGTCATGTATATTACACATAATATAAAGCAAAAATAACAAATAAATCATAAAAATGGTAAAAAATTATTTTTATTTTAGGTCTTCTCAATGGCGATTTAATATATGAATTCAAAGAAAAGCTCTTGTCTAATCCTAATGTTAAACTGCATTTTTTCAACATGGCCGATGACGAGTCAAACGAAGAGCAGAATGAAAAAGATAAAACCCAATCCAACTCCGGAATTGAGATTCTCGGTCCGATTTTGATTGAAAAACCAGCAAACTTGTTTCTTCAAGGCAACAGAATTCCTAAAGAATTGAGTTTCTTTGTCAAATTTAAGCCAAAATATGACAAAATCAAAGCATCTCATAAATCGGGTGAGAAAGAAATATTTTTTACTAATATTTGTTAAAAAGTTTACTATGGCTACAAAATTGAGTTAGTAAGACTTTCAATTACTGAATTTATTTTATTATTGGTTTGCTAATGTTAAAGAATAGAACCCTTTAATGTATTACCTATGACAAGTTGGAAAAAACCTTCTATCTCACATCCCAAACGGTATGGTCAGCCCTTGTCGAGAACCATTAATATTTATATAAATATGTACATAAATCACATAAAATTATTTTTATGATATTTTTGAGTTTTTGAATTTTAAAATAAAGATACATAATATAAATTCAAACAATTAAAAATGATGTACGCAAATAACCGGGGATACAAACATTAAAATTAAATTTTTTTTCCATAACAGTCCATAGTTTAAGTTACAAGCAATACTTTAACTTCTTAGCTTCCTGGGCTAACCTTAGCCTACACAACCTTAGAGTAGTGCTGGTTGTTGATACAAGCGCTTGTCCCTAGATAGCTCAAAAAAGTGCTAAGCATGACAGCTTTTTCTGATATGTTGATGGTCGAATCTTTTCCGATTTTTTCTATCACGAATTCATGCTCAGAAAATTCTCTATCAGAGGAAGGAAATCTAGACTCAAAAACATTTACCCAAACCCAAGACCAGACTGCAGAAATCAAGCTATGCTATCAGAAATAGAGATAGTGAGTTGCGCTGCTTTGTAGTAGCGGCATGGTTACATAGGGAAATCCTCGGATAGCCGGAAATGACAATGGAAAAATGAACATCAAACAATTGTTGAATCATTTAGGTCAGATAAGTGTTGATAAAATACTCATATGTCGAGTTCGTTTTTTCCGGCATTTGCGGAATCAGGAAACTTTGAGCAAACCTAAAAATTTCATTTGCAGGCAATTCTAACAAAAAACTAACAAAACTCCGCTAAGAACTCTTATGGTTAAACGATGTAGTATTGAAAAGGTTTAATGATATTTAACAACTCAAATCTCTTGATTTTAACTGTTTAAGCTGTTTTTCCATTAGTTTTCTTTGCATGAAATCGCAAAATTTTAAATCAAAAAAGGCGTATACAATCGGCGAGTGTTGTTAAAACCCTGTATGAAGGATATATGTGATTAATTATTTTGCTCAGAATATGCAACAAAAATAAACCAAATTACTATGTTTAACGATACTATCTCCAGGAGAATAAATGATATATCTAATGACAGAATTACAGTTGATTGAAAAAATTAAAACATTACAATTTTATGCCATACAAATTAGATGTATCTACTGATCTTTCAGCTATATTGTTAGTTTATATAAGATACTTAGATTATTATTATTTTGTATATCTATACATGAAAAATTTTGTTGCTGTTTGGAATTAGAATAATTCACAACATCTGAAGACATTTTCAAAGTTACTGATACTTATTTTCTATCAAAACATATTTCTTGGAATAATTGTATCGGCATTTGCACTGATGGAGCCTCTGCAATGACAGGGAAACAAAAGGGTTTAGTTGCAAGAATGAAGCAAATTGCTCACAAAGATTTGATCGTAACCAATTGCTTCCTTCATCTAGAACATCTGGCTGCAAAGGATATGGGTCAAGATCTATTTGAAATTTTAAATCTATGTATAAAAGTTGTGAACTTTATTCGAGTAAGTGCAGTGAATAGCCGAATATTTTCTATTATGTGCGAAAAAATGGGTTCTGCTCATAAGCATCTGTTGTTGCATTCTCATATAAGATGGCTGTGCAGGAGAAAAGTACTGAAACACTTATTTGAACTTAGATTAGAAGTAGAAATCTTTTTAAAAGACAAAAAATCTATTTTAGCGAAATATTTTACAAATAGTTTGTGGCTTACTAAAGTTGCTTATCTGGCAGCTGTATTTTCACTAGTTAATGAACTGAATTTATCTATGCAGGGTACTATGACTAATCTTTTTGCTTGCAATAACAAAATTGAAGCATTTCAAAAAACTAGATATTTAGTTAGATAGAGTTAAAAATAACACTTTCGACATATTTCCAAATTTTGTGGAAATGATGGAAAAAAACATATTGAAATTTCGAGAAATTGATGTTGCAAAACTTACTATAAAAGCTCATTTACTAAAACTAAAAAACAAATTTGCCATCCACTTTCCTCCTTCCCAGGGCATTCGTATCGGTAATATGTGGATAAAGAATCCATTCATACAATGCGAAACAAATGTTCTGTCTTTATTAGACGAAGAGCGTTTAATTGAATTATCAACAGACAAAAGTTTGGAATTGCTATTTAAACAAAGAAGTTTGACCAAATTTTGGTTGGAAGTTCAGGAAGAATACCCAATGTTAAGCGAAGAGGCTATAAAATATTGCTTCCTTTTTCTACTACATATTTAGCAGGAGCGGAGTTTTCTGCGTTAGTAGCCCTAAAAACAAAGTATTGGAATAGGCTTGTTAATGTGGCGCCGAATATGAGAATTAGTTTGACTAATTCGATAAAAGGAAGAGTAGATAAATTGGTTAAAGAGCATGAACAACATAAAATCTATTAGGAATTTAAATTTAAATAAAAAATGTGAATGTATTATTACTATATTATGTATTGTCAAAATAACAATTTGGATTAACTTCTTTAGTTTTAATGCTTAATTAATGTACGTAGTAACTGGTTAACTTTTTCTTTAATATTATGTATATAAAAACATTTTGTCTAAATATGTTTGCAAAAATCTGAAAATCAAACATGGGGGATGGCAAAGTCATTGCCCATTACTTGTTATGGTTGCGTTGTCATGGACTTTGAGAAACGCTGGGTTAACTATTTATTTGGCTCGTTAAGTATTGGGTTGGCCAAAAAGTCATTGCGTTTTTTACTAAAATATTTATTACCAAAAAATGACATAGATGCACAAATATTTTTACACGATATACTGTCAATTATTTTCAATCAGTTTCTTCCACCTTTCCAGTAGCTTCATTATTCCTGATTCATAAAAACCTTTACCTTTGTCAACAAAAAAGCCGTCTAGGAACAATTTGATGTCATCATGACTGGCGAATGTTTTTCTGTTTAAGGAATTCTGCAGTAATCTAAATAAGTGAAAATCCGATGGGGCCAAGTCTGGAGAATACGGTGGGTGCGGCAAAACATCCCAACCCAGTGATAAGAGTTTCTGGCGAGTGGTCAAACTTGTATGCGGTCTTGCGTTATCATGCTGAATTACAACTCCTTTTCGATTTGCCAATTCAAGACGTTCCTGTTGAATTGAATGAGCCAATTTCTCCAGCTGACCACAATATCTGTCTGAATTGATGGTTTCATTCCTCGGAAGGAGTTCAAAAACATAATTCCTTTAAAATCCCACCAGACAGAAAGCATAACCTTCTTTTTGTGAATTTCTGCTTTTGGGATCCTTTTGGCAGGCTCACCACGTTTTGTCCATGATCGTCGGCGTTCCACATTGTTGTAAACAATCCATTTTTCGTAATCAAGCGCTTCAAAAATGGATCACTTTGTTCTCGCTTCAAAAGGGAATCGCAAATGTCTGTACGTTTCACCAAATGAATTTCTTTCAGTTCATGTGGTAAGCACAAATCGAGTTAACTGACGAATCCAAGTTTCTTTAAATGACTTCCAACACTTGATTTTGATATTTCCAGAGTCTCTGCAACTTCTCTTGTCGTAATACGTGGATTAGATTTGCTCAGTGCTGTTATTTTGTCGCCATCAACTTCAATTATTCGACCGGAGCGTGGTGCATCTTTCAGATGAAATTTTTCAGAACGAAATTTATAAAACCAGTATTGACACTGTCGAAGTTTTAAGAAGTCACTACCATATACAAAACATATCTTCTTATGAGCTTGTACAGTGGTTTTCCCTTTGCGAAAATAATGCAACAAAACATGACGAATATGCTCATTTTGATATTCCATTTCGAATTGACGGTAAAGTAATAAATTAAAACAAAATCAATTAATATTTTGTATAAACAGTCTGAAAATTAAGGTTTCAGAATATATAATTGAATTTAAATTTTATCACATCGTTTTATATTTTCAAGCTTTTTATTAGGACGTACTCAAAAACGCAATGACTTTTTGGCAAACCCAATTACTATATAATAATTGATAATATTTTGATCTACAACCACAAGATTCGATAAGTAAAATTTATAAATAATAAGCAGTTATTTTTTGAAATTAATTTACATTTATTTTCAATAGATTTATCAGAAATTTATTTGGAATATCAAAAAAATATATATTTATCATTCATTAAAATGCTATTTTTAATTGCAATTAACAAATTGTTTGAAAAATATTCTTTATTCTTAATTTGCAAGTCAAAAGGAAGAGCGAACAGCAGAACATTATTCAGGAATTTCTAATCATTTAATTAAAATCTTTTGGTTCGAAAGAGCCATCTGTTACGGGAAACTGCAGATCAAAGAAGAAAATATTACCCTAAAAATTTGATATTTACTAAATTGAATTTCTTAGAAAATTTAAATCTTTTCTTTTCACACGTCTAGTATATAAATTAATATAATTTGGACATTAATATAAATATTATATTCTAATTATTAACAGATTTTTTATACTACATATAAAGAGTTAAGAATAATCAAATATACCAATTTAAACATCTTTTTTATATTCAACTGCTGCAGCTAACCCAGCATATATACATGAAAGACAGTAGGAGTACAATAAAGAGCAGAAGGAATGACTGTATTATTTCAATTCAGACATTTCCAATTATGAGTGCATAAACAAACGGTTTTGTGGGTTCTGTTTCGTGATTTAAATTTAATAGACAGAGAGAATTACTAAAACCATTGAACGCCCAACAAATCATTTATTGGTGTATATATTTTTCGGCTATTAGTCGCCGGCTTTATAGCAATATGAAAGAGATTCGTTGGTTCTGTTGCGTGATTTACACTTACTACACATAGAGAATTAGAATTATTATGTTAAAATCTACTACGAGTTCATGAACAAACGGTAAGAAGCTCTTGGTACTAATCAACACTAGCAGTATCAAAAGAATGATTGAGTGAAAAGTATATTCAATTGAAATCTACACGAGAAAGAAGAACGGATTACTGGAGTTTAAGGTTTAAAATAGTAGTCAAAGCCAAAATAAATTACTAAATAAAAAACGGGGGTGGTGGTATAAATAAAAGTGGTGATTTTGTATAGACATCATAGATATAAAATGATAAGGTGAAATTTCATGTTATAAATCTTATAATGATGATAATAAATTGATAAATCTTCGAAAATTAAAATTTAAATATTTTCAATGCAGATAAACACTTAATGTGTCCAATATATAATCGGAATGAAGATCTAATATATCAATTTAATTGATTTTTTTTGTGATATATTCTTATAGTGTTATAGGTGTTGAGTCTTATCGGTTTTTATTTAATAATCAATTAAAAAACAAGGGCTTATTTTATTAAAGATTTATTAAATTAAAAATGTACAATTACAATTTAAATGAAAAAAAAGAATGATTTGTCTCCTAGCTGATTTTACTTTTTGATTGAGAGCCTTCGTGACTTCTCCATTAAATTATTTTTTATTGTGTTAAGTTTATACTTTTCCAGCATATAAAATGTAAGATTTGTAAGTATAATTTATAAGATATTTTAATTCTCAACATTTAAATAATTATTGATATTATTAAATATATATATCTATATCCATATCCATATTTATAAGAAACGGTTA
>MQRK01243106.1:5950-22102 GCA_001938485.1 Girardia tigrina | reverse complement strand
AAACGTGGGGCATAGAAATGATCGATTGTTACTAAAAAGCAGTAAAGAGGAAATAGCAGTTACTAATAGCAGTAATTCAGAAATCCGCCCCACGTTTTTGGGTTAGGTATAAAATTTCCTCTTAGGTATAAAATATTTTCCTCTTTAGTGCATTGGTAATGCTTGAAAAACGTGGTTGTTTTTATAAAAAATTTTTTTATTAATAATATTTTTAAGTCGTAGATTGACAATATTTCTTCTTATGGAATACAAAATATTAATTTTAACTACGAAACATTTGTATAAAAATATTTTATCATTGCAAGTCACATTGACATTATCTTCGATGAAGTTTGATTCAAAATTACATTCGCAATTTCATACTAAAATTAAGTAATAAAAATTACACACAAATTTAAACAAATTGTTTTTCGCTAATCAAATTTAATCATTTCGGCAAAATCAATTTATATTTTTTTAAAAAAATGAAATTTCTTCTTTGTATAAATTTATTAAACTTTCAATATTAAAATTTAACTCTGAAATTTATTTCTTTTGTTAAACAATATTTAACTCAACTCGAACTTTTATTTCTTTCCAAAAAAATCGTTCTACATAATTTTTCCCGATTTATAGTTTATTTTAAATCAGCTTAACTTCCTTATTTGTTATTTTTAAAATTTTAAAAAATACTTTCTTTTTAATTATAATTAATCTAAGCCTTTTAACTTACGATTTTTGATAATTTTAAATTACTATAAAGCTTTTAAAAAATCCTTTTTTTTATTTTTGAGATTTTTAAGCTTTACGTATTTTATGTTTTACATTTGTGAGGAATATTTTAAATTGTTTGAATGTGTGAATGTAGTGCTGCTGTATGTTGATTTAAGCATGTTGAATTTAGAATGGTGATTCTCCACCCAGATGGAAATTGGTCTTTTTTATTTATATTTAAAGTGATCGACTATTCGAACATAATTAAAATAATCATTCGATAAGTTTATATTTATAATTTAACAATTAAAATTAAGTTAAATAATTTTTAGTAAAATTTAAATTAAATGCATTTTTAATATTTTAAGATTTATTGAGAAATGGTAAAAATTAATATTTTTTAATTAATATTAATTATTATATTTAAAAAATGACTTAGAAAAATTGTTCGAATAATCATGATTAAAAACAGAAATAAGAAAACCAATTAGAACGATGACAAACGATGACAGACTTTCTGAGAGTCATAATGACTCTAAATGTGATTGTAATAAAAGTTCAAACGCGACTTGTCTAAATGTTCTTAATAACGTTATTATTTATTTCTTGTTAGAATTTGAAATTAAAATTTTTTATAAATTATTTGGCGAATTTAGAATTTTAATTAACTCTTCAAAATCATAAAATAACTTGTAGCTCCTCACACTTTTTTCCATTATAGGGTTCCTGCTTTACGAGTAAAGGGAATTATAGTCCTTATGTCCCTCAAACTTCCCGGAAACACTTTTGTCTCTGGAAATCCAGGGCAATCTTCTTTTTATTTTGATTTATGATTTATTAAGGTTAAATTTTTTATAATTATTTTTTATCGAAATGAAAATGTTCCAAAGGATTTTTAATGATTTTTGATGATACACACCATAGCGACAGGTCAGAACTATTCAAGAAAACAAGATAACTAAATAACATCTTAAACATTCTTTTTCAATCTTCTTGGTAACAAGTTGGTTCCGTTGCGATCCATATTGTTTCATCCCTGAGCTCATGTGAAAATGTGAAAATAAAACTTTATTAAAATGGCGTTGATTTTCAGTTAGAAAGGGAATCCTCGAGTTTAGGCGGCATGGCGCATTTCAAAACCAAAGTGAGGCCATTTTTAAGAAAAAAAATTAAAAAAATTTAAAGACTCGAACCCGAAACAACGCAACCTCGAAAATCTTACGACTCACAGTAAAAAGTAATACTAAATGAGCAGCGACGCAACTTCGAAAAATGCAAAGCGAGGTGTTTGTGTAAATATAAATGTATTAATAATTATTGTAAATAAACTATTTATAATTAAATTTATAAAATTCTTATATTATAAAGCTATTTATTGTTGGATATTTTGTACTTAAATAAATCTTCAATATTGATATTTTAAAATGATCTCTTTCACGTTTTTAATGTTCGGTCAAAACCCTTTTGGATTTTTCGGCCGTCTGTATCATAATTTAATACAAATGCCTGACTGCGGATCCATTTCCTGTTTCCCCGGACATATAATTCCTATTTTAATGACAGTTTTATTTGAGAAGTAAACAGATTCTGTGTCAAAGGGAAAAAGAGGGGAAAAGTTCTCAATCAATGATTACATAAAATGTAAAGTAGTCAGAATTAAATTGTTGGAATCGGTCGGGAGAAAATGGGCAAAATTTGCATATTTCAGACTGTGACTGGTCGGCGATTTGAGGGATGTTTTGAAAATTTATCCCAACCCATTAGCGAAAACAACTGACCGATTGCTGGACTTCTCTTTTCCTTTTCTTGCTAACACATTTCGCTCCCGGTTGTTTCTCGTGTCGTAATACGATAGCAAATAAATTTCGTCGGGAGTTTTCTCCCGAAAACTTTGATTTAATAGAAATTTGAGACCTCAACTCGCAGATAATTTAATTCAATATTAATATTCCATCATATTCCGCCAACTAATTTCAGAATTTATTAATCATTTCTGTCTCAATGAGATCTTCCAGCGCCTCTGTTCACACAGAAATAAAAATATCTCTTGAAAATCAAAAATTTCAACCAAATGAGTAAATTAAATTACAAATTTCAAGACTCTCAGACATATGTCTCCAACTGATGCTCTTCACCAGAAATTACATAAATTTGAGGCCTCAAGGGGGGTCGGTGCCCCCCCAACCTCAATGTTATGGAAGCGATTTCCATATTTTATCTGTCAAAATGATTTATCACTAAGAATCGATTTATATATAAATAATATGCAAATATAAAGATAGATTGTTTTTAAAACACAAAAAACTTTAATTATTATACAGTGTTAATTATTTTGACGGATTAACAGTCATCCTCAAACTAAACTAACAATAATAAATTCCCAATTACAGGGTGACCCAAGAGTTCCAACTTTTTTAAAGCACAAAAGAATCCAACGCAAAATAGTTTATTTATTACAGAGAACACCGGCCAACGATCAAATGTCTTAACCTGACAATCATCATTGTTAATCCCTTAACGGGTAAACCAGAGTACTGTTCGGGTAATGCCAAATTTGCGCAAGCACAAGCCAAACTCGGGCATCAAAAATATTATAAAAAAATATATTTTCAAATGCTCGATATATCTTTATGCAGTACATTTGTTTTGTATCAAAAAAATGGTAGCGGGAAAGATAACCTGGTTTTTCGCACTTCTCTTGTAGAACAAAAAATAAAGAGATATTACTCAGAATCAAGGCTCACAAAACTTGATCGGCCAAAGAAATTGGACTTCTCCGACTAACGGATCGAAATTTCCAGCATACATTCCGCCAACCAAAAAAGCCACTCCATCAAGGTACTGTACGGAATGCTACAGTAAAAGAGATTGTAAATGAAAGAAGATAAGGAAAGAAACTCGCATTTATTGTGAAAAATGTAATATATGTGCTGTTCCTTGTTTTAAGATATATCACACAGAACTAAATTTACAGTAATCAATGAATAATAAAATGTTGTTGGTAAACTTGCTTTTCACTGTTTTTTTACTTTAATTGTATTAATGCATTACTTATAATAATTATGACAATTCCCGCCAACATAAAAAAGATTTTTTTGGCCATTTTCGTGAATAAAATGCTCGTTAAGGGGTTTACCCTTGAAGAAGACGATGATTGCTCATTGAGTTTAGGATCAAAGGATTTGATCATCGATGGTGCGCACATCACTCTCTTCCAATAATTATCAAATTGTGAACACACAATCTTAAAATTACTTAAATCAACTTTACTATTTAAACGGTTCATTCTATGTTTAGCAATATTAATATCAATATACCTACGATTATTTTTCTGAACCCATTTACAGAGATGACGACAAGTCTCTCCTGTGTACGTGACGTCATACAATCTTCTTCAATTTTATTGAAAGAATTTTTGTGATTCAGAAATTACAAAATGATTACATAAACATCGCTTTGGTATACAAATTCGATTATATAATTGTTAGTTTAGTTTGACGATGACGAAATTGATTACAAAATATTTTGAGTAAAGTTTGTTATATTTCTTTTTAATTTTGATAAAAATATATTAATGAAAATATTATTTTAAATATTCCACAAATCCTCCCCCCCCCCACTTCTTCATAAATATATATTCAAAAGTTTTTAAAATAGAAAAAAAAGAATTTAACAAAATTTTTATGAATAATTAATGATTTAAAATGTTTGAATTTATTTGTCAAATTAATATTTTGGTATAAAATTATTTTAATTAAATGAAAAACTTTTTTTTATTTTTTATTAGTGTTTTATATTTTCAGTTTAAAACTATTTCTTAAAACAATCTTCAATCATTTTTAAATATAAGTCAAAATAAGTCTGAAGGGTCACCATCATTTGACCCTTCGAAGTAGCTCCATATCTACCATGAATGACCACAATGAAATATCATTGAATAAACTATTATTTGGTAAATGTAGACTTCGTGGTAAGGGACATGTTTATACCCTTATTGCCAAGGAACACATGAAGCATGTTATTGCACATAAAACCAACGAACCATTTTGATGAATTTACGTCTGCATTGTTTGGCGTATATGGCAAATGCACAGTTAGGTCAACGATTGTATATAATACACTCCTGTCCCAAGGTGAAACTTTCCTTCCTATAGGATGAAACTCTTTCATCATTATCTACTCAAAAGACCTTTAATGATCTAGATGTGTTGCAAAATTTACAATCGATTAGACTTCGTCGAAATATCCCTTCCGGCAGGTGCGACTGTAACACAAGTTGCAAATAATATCTCCTATTCATTGTAAATTCAATGAAAAATTCAGTTTACAGAAAAAATAACTTAATAAGAAAATAGGTAAAAAAAGGACGTTGAAAAAGAATATTCTTTGTAAATAAATTAGAAATCCGTCGAGAGGACTTTGAGCAAGTGATTTTAGAATAAGCTGCTGATAAACCATTGTATGAAGAGAATATCTCATGATGGAGAATCATCGATTCTGCGAACAAAAACATTTTAGTGCGTTCGAAACTCCGCTCACATGTCGGTATTTTTTCACAACAATCAGTGTAGTTCGACATCTTGATTGAATCAGTTGTTTCATCATCATAAATCATTGAAATTATTAAGAATTCAATAAGTTTGCAAAAATCTTGATTTATTTCATAAAAAAATCGACATCTTTCTTTTTATTTTCAAATTCATCAACTTTCTTTCATTCAATTCAGATAAACAAAAACCAATAAAATTCCAACTTTCTTTTAGAGATTTTCCTTTAAAAAATGTCGTTTTTACACATTCAGATAATAGAGAAATAACTTTCTACCAATGACATTCAAAAATATAATTACACAAAATTACCATGATGCTGAATTATCAGCTGGTAGTGATGTTTCAGTTTATCAAAGTCATGTCTCATGATCTCACTACTCATACTCTCCTTGGAATCTTCCAGGAAGGTCTCCAAGGAATTTGAATCAACAAAGGCGATATTTGTGTGACACATTTCCATGCGAGGGAATATGAGGCGGTCGCAAATGGTAGTGTCACGAGAGTATAGGGTTTGGTAAAGACTATGGCAATCTTTCGTCTCCAGGAAAGTGGTAGTTGCCCTAGATACATGGACTGGAGCATTGTCATGAATCAGCGTCAAATTTTTCCATTGGACGGCTTTTCTTGTCTGTCGCAGCTGGTGGGTGTGAAATGAATTGAAGGTGTCTTGTAGGAATGCTATATACACCTGTGACGTCACCGTGGTATTTTTATATATTAAGCGGAAAAAATGAAGACCATCGAAGTTGGCAGCCCAAAGAACTATCCTTTTCTTCGCCATGGGCATTTCCCTAGCGATTTAAGGAACATCACTGTCCGGGGCAATCCAAGCTTTCCTGGAAGCTGCGTTCCACATTCCACGCGCATAAAATTGCTTCTCATCAGTAAAGACTAGGTTTTTCTGCATGTTTCTTCTGTCCATCGCCTCAACAATTTTCTGACAGGATTTCACTTTGCGTTCTTTGTGTGCATCAGTCAGGTTGAATGAAATCCACTTTCAGTGAACACTGCGAAATCCAAGGTCGTTGTGGATGATGTCCATAATCATTTGTCTTGACGCATCCAATTTCGTAGATAAATCTTTAATAGACATTCGAGAATCAACCAATAATTCAGCCTTCGCTTCCTCAACTAATTGCAGTCTTTTCTCGGTTTTTGGACGACCACTTTCTTCAATGCGATCAAATGATGTTCTTTTGCTATCTTCAAACTCTTTTATTATTCTTTACACTTGTCGAAGTCCGGTTGTATTTTCCCCCATGCCGTTGTAAAAAGTTCATGTGTTTGCTTCCCTGCATTTCATTTCTGCGACAGGTTTTAATTACAACGTTTAGCTGTTCAGCTGATAATTGCAGCATACTGTACTGTAAATATGCGAAAGATGATAAAATATCCACCATAACATCAAAAAAAAATAATTGTATTAAATAAAATTAATCAAATTCAATAAATTTATACAATAATTATAGAAATAAAGTAAATAATACAGATTTATATTGTATTTTTAAAAACGTCATTTTTATAGGACAATCTGTAATAACACATTTTTTAACAAAAATAATTTCATTATTTTAACATTCATAATTAATTTATACAACATTAATAATATAAAGGCTAAAAAATCATTTCTTTTTTACATAAATGTTATATTAATCCAAAACATCAACAATAAACAAAATAATGATTTTCGAACAAGAAAAAGTTACTTCACATAAACTAAATTCACATTACCTTAAACAAATTAAACAGAGAGAACGGAAGATAAACAACAAAATAATTGAGTAGTTTTTATTCTCAAACTCCTGCTCTTGGTTGATCCATTAAACCCAGTCATGGTATCTGTCTCAGTTCATGTTACGAATGGTTTTTCTTTACTGCTTCCCATGATAAGTACCTCAAAACATCCGTCGGAAGGCCGGATAGGAAAGCCTTCCACAGGAAATATTCCTCGAGTTCTTCCTCATGAGAAACGTTTTCCGCAATACCCCTAAAAATGGACACGAATTCTTCAATTCATTCTCTTGGTTAGAGGTTTCGCGAGCGGTATTCTTAGAAGGTCTCTCGGTGATCAGTATCATAAGCTTCAAGAAACGTTTCCTTTACTGCGCCATAATTTCTTTAATCCCCGCTCGAAATTCGTGAAAATAATTCATTTGCGCACTCTTCCTGGTGCATTAGAAGGGCCGTCATCTTTAAAATGTCACAATTTCCGAGGCCTCCTCAAATTTGCGGCCCCATACTCCGAAGACCCCAGTGCTCTCTTCGGTGAATTGAATTCTCTGCAAAATCCCCAATAGCTTTCAGACATATTCAATATTTCGAAAAATTTATTTATATTGAAATAACACTTTCCTCTTGAAATTTCCACTTTTAAGAATATTAAAACGAATTCTCATAGTATGTTCACACATACACACAAACATTTAACATCCTTCTATAATAGTTTTATTATTATGAAAATAAATATTCAATTTTGCAAATATTCTGAAAAAATATTGTTGAAATTAATGAAAAATGTGTTTCATTATTCCCGTATGGTCGACCCCCCTCAAAAGAAATAAAATTACAAAAATTTTAAATAACAAATAATTTCAGTATTTTGAAAATATTCATTCAATTTTTTGAGAAAAGATATATTTATTGTTAAAATAAAAATATTTATTTATTTAACAATTAAAATTTTTTTTAAAAAATATATTCGAATTATTTCTGCATTAAATATAAATAATTATATATTTTTTATTAATAATTTCGTATTAAAAAAATGTCAACTGTGTTTATATTTATTATTCTCTCAAATTAACAATTAAAATAACCCCTGGTTGATCGACCCCCCCCCGAGTGGATTGACCCCTCTCCCTCTCGCAGGATGAAATGTGATCCTCGTCATTAAGCAAATCTGAAATTTTAAAAATAAAAATAAATGGGAAATGAATATAGTATCAATTTTCAGATTTAAATATTAATTTTCATTTTTTAAATAATTTATTTTTTGTAATTTATTCAGATTTTTTTGTTCTCTCTTTCGTATTAATATTAAATAAAAAATATTTTTCATTAGAAATATTCACGACATTTTCCCGGAGATTCCCGAACCAGGAAGCCACACAATTAAACTATTTTCATTCACTTCAAATATTTTTTTTGTTTTAATCGGTGACGACTTTTTTTATTATTTATTTTTCAACACACTCCGGAATTAAAATAAATTTTCTTTTTCTGAGGAAAAAAATCGAAAAAATTATTATCAAAATTATAAAAGGGGAAATCATTTTTATTAAATTCGATAAAAAATAAATAATTAGGTCATCCTGTATGAAATTTGTAGACATGATTACAACAAATTCATAGAGTTATAATATGACAATGACTCAACATTTTTTTGCTCTGTTTTTTGTTTGATTGTTCCATATCTTGGCTATGGAACACATCGATAAAAAATAATTAAAATTTGAAGTAGCGTTTCATTTGGATTCAAAGCTCAAAATTTAACACCAAAATTATTATTTATATCACAACTCGAAGTTTTCAAACAAAGTTTCGTTAATTGAAATTCTCATAATTAGTTACTTTAAATTCTTTAATTAGTTACTTCATAATTTTTTATCCTACTTCAAATTTTATCAATTTAACTTTCTTTAAAATTTTTATTTAATCAAGCTTTTTATTACTTTAAAAGTAAAATATATTACAGGTAAAATTAATTTATTCCATTTCTAATAAACTCTTATTAATTAGTAAATAATATTTAACTTAAAAATAATTTATTATATTTGATAAAATATTTTTGAACTTTTTATTAATCAACTTTTTTATTATTTTTAAATGCTTTTATAAAATTATATTACAAATGAAGTGCTGGCCTCCGGATAGAGCTGTATAGGCCAACCCCTCTTCAGTGTGCGTGAAATTATCGTTCGGCTGAATAGATCAGCCGGTCTTGTGCCGAACAGGATTCGATTGGATCCGAACGACACCAGACCGTGTGCCGCTGAGTAGTGGTCGTTTATTCGGATTCTTGTGCAGCATCTCCGCCTCCGTAACCGCCCACGCCATTCGAGAAGGTGGATGATTCTCTCGGTTTGTCGACACAAGCTCGAACGTATGGTTGGTGCGGTCTTAGGAATCCGCCATGCGTCGCCGAATTGTGTGAGGCGATGGCGCACGTGATCCGAGTTCTTATCTATTCGAACGTGAGAATTATGTTTACACGAAGAAAAAGACGGTCAACAAAGAGAAAACATTCATTTCTTTTCTTTAAATTCGTACACAAAATTTTATTTCTCTTTATTTAAACAATTTTTTGTTGTTCGATTTTTGATTTTAAGATTATTTTCTCAAATTTTTTGAGCACCACAATAAAAACAATTAATTTATTTAATTTAAATAAAATTCAATGAGTTTGTAAAACTTAAAAATTATTTTATTATATCCATACTACTTTCTGAAATTTTTATTTAATCCCCCTTTTTATTATGTATTTTTAAAATATATTCTAACCGCAATAAAATTAAATTTTCCATGTATATAAACATTTAATTTTAAAATAAATTTGTAAAAAAAACTATTCAATTTCTTTATTAACAACATCACAATTTGAATGTAAACATTTATTGACAACACAAACAGATTCTTCACAACAATTTTCATTGGTCATCTTTCTTTGATTGATAGTTTTGTTTAAATATTGAAATCTAAAAGAAAACAATGAATGGGTAAAGTTTTTAATATTAATTTTTAATTTCTTAAATTTAATTTCTTAAAGTCATTACATAATTTTTTAAATGAACATTAATTTTTAAAATATATTAAATTTAATAAGTTAAAATCGTTTACTAAAAATATTATTAAAATTCATAATTATCAAACTTTAATTAATTAGTACTTAAAATTAATTTCATTAGATTCAAATAATCAATCAATAAACATATCAATCCCATCTGAGTAGGAGAGTCACAAATCTAAACAGCATACAAACAACAACCTTACAACATTCCAAATTATCCCTCACATTCTTAAAAATACTTTTGCAGTAACTTGATATTATAAATTAACGCAATAACTTTTAATAATTTTATTATTTCTTTTAAAGTTTTTATTTAAAAATTTTCTACTGAATACATAACTTTTAGATTTTTTAGATTTTGAACTCTGTTTTTTATCGTATACAATTTTTTTACTTTTTATCATAATTTTTTATTAAAAAATTTTAAATTATTTGGCAATTAAATTATTCAACTAACTTCTCATAAATTTTTTTGATAAACTTGTTTTAATAATCAGTTTAAAAAAAGAGAAAAGTCAGAAATTCAAACTATTAGGACGTGCGAGTTCCTAAGTGGAACCTGAGCATCAGAAACAAAGCGAAACATCATTAGTGATTCGAATGCAATGCTGTTACATGTAAGACAATTTAAAATTGATAAAGAAAATTCGTGAAAAGTAAATTAACCTCAATAATCATTTATCGGGTCGCCCAGGAATGCAGTTTAGTAATGACGAACTGAAAGTAACCGTGGAATCAAATCCATCACAAAATGCTCATGATTTAACGATAACGTTTGCTGTTAAAAAGCAAACAATATTGAATGAATTGACTAAAATTAATAAAGTGAAAATGTGGGATAACTGAATTCCACACAAGTTGAATAAAAACAGAAACAAAAGCGTTTAAATGCTTGGTTGAAGGTATTTTCTCCGTATAAACGTAATCATTGTTTTGAATCGAATTATTACTTTGAAGAAAATTGGATGCACTATTATAATCTCAAACGTTTATCATACTGTGTGGACACGAATGAAGCACAAAAACATAGTTTTAGTCACAACATTCATCAAAAAGATAATGATGAGTGTTTGGTGGTCTGCTGCAGGTGAAATCAGCAAGGACTTCTTGGAACCTGGTTTGTCGATCAAAGCAGATGTCTACTGCAACCTGTTGGAAAATATGATGCGGAAACTCAAAGAAAAACAGCCGAAAAAATTTTAATTCCGAAGATATCATAAAAATGGCCTCCCACGAATACTATACTTGTCGACCTAATAATAATTACTATCTCTTTTTTAAGCCCTTAGAAAAGTTAAAATTTTGTCGAATGCAGCACCCTTCCGAAATCTTTTTTTTCCTTCTTCCTATTCCAATTTGCATTCGTATATCGGAGAACTCTTTCGATTATACGATTATAATAATTCTGTTTCTCATGGAATTTAAGGGAGCATTTAAAGGATCAAACTTGTTTTGCTGATAAACTTCAGCGAAACGATTTCCAACGAGGAAGGGGGAGAAGCAAGAACAGAATTTATTAGTTTGGATGGAGGGAGATTAAGTCGTAAAGTGAGCTTACCCGAGTCAGCTGCAGAGTCAGATTGACGACATAATAACATCAAAGGGCCGCGACTTGAGCTCACCGAGATTCTGCAAACTTATTCATCTTTCTCATTAAAAATATCAAGCGAATTAATGCGAAAGTTTATTTGTTTTCGCGTAACAAAAGCAATTAAAAGAATTAATTTCAATATAAATGGATGGAAGCCGTTATGAAAAGATGTTTTAGTTATTTTGCCCCATTTGCGATATTTTATGACTATTTTTATTGCAATCGCATTTGTGTCGAGCGTTGGTCGTGACTTTGGCGGCCTCCACGAAGGACAAATTATTTATATTTATTATTTTAACTTTCATTTTAACCTGCAACACGTCCCGCGAAAATATTTATCGAACAGATCCAGCGAATGGAGAATGCATTCGGCCGCCGACATTAATAAGGCTTCTAAGGAGACTGGATAAGTATTGCAAGGATTCATTTAAATATATATATTAATAAAAAATAAAATATAAATGTTTGTCTGAGCAATGTTGAATTGAATATGGTGAAGTCAGTAGTACTGCCTGTCTTTCTGTCGCTGGGCCATTGCCACATGTAGAATTAAATAAGAATAAGATGATTCGTTACAACTTATAATTCTTATGGGCGTATCCTCGGACCCGACGTGACATCGACCGACTTTCGGTCCTGAATCAGGAAAAGTATTCGGTGGATAATTTCTGTAAAACCCAGGTCACAAATTCCGATGCGGAAGGAGTTTCATCCGCTGGTTCCCGGGTCGAACAAGTCCTTTTACTCATCAACAGCTCGCGAACTTTAACGAAAGAAGAGGAAGGCATCGTATGATACATTTATAATCTGTGCACCACAATCGTTGAATAATATGAATTGGTCATGACCACCATTTAGTAAACTTGTTTAGTAAGACAAACTCTTTACCATTGTAAAAATATTGATAAAATTTTTATCACAGATTTTCTTTGAGTTTCTGGATTTCGTTTTCTTTTGCTTTGGTTTTCTTTCGTCTTGTTGCGGTAGCAGAGCGCAGCAATAAGTACACTCCAAATTATTTCCTTTATTTCTTGTATTGCTTGAGAAGGGTTTGGACCAAGTCTCATCTTTCAAGGATAAAAACGAAAGCACCACAGGGAACATATTTCATTTTCCGAAATTTCGAAATTCTCGCCTTGTCATTGGGGGATGTCTGAGAAATACTTAAAATTACTATAAAAATCACAAATATTTATCTCTCAGATGATCGATGCCCAAATACTTATTGTTCGGATGGTAAATGTTTTTTAAAAATTAAATCTTTACTTCTTACTTTGCTTTTCCAAAGTTCCAAACGCAAATGGAAGACGCCGATTTCACTCTCACCGTGTTCGAGATCGCAGGAATGACATATTCTTCGAAGCGTCTTGGAAACTAATGAGATGAAAAATCATTCGCGTAACGCTGATAGAAAAATCCAGTCAAACTCACAAAACAAGTTTAAATAAAATAAAGGGACCGACAAAAATTTGCTTTTATCAGTGAAACATTTTTGAAGGTCAAAGTGGAAATTTCTGAGATAAACTCGACTGACAGGTTCAAGAACGAGCACTACAGAAAATAATGTCATCAACCTGAATAAAAGGATTGAAAAGAATCGCTGTACTATCTCGCCATTTCAAGAGTCCCAGACGTGGAAGAAACGAGCCTTGTCCGCACAAGAAAACAAGAGCTTGGAAATGAGTCACTTTGCGGCGAATAAGCTCCTCATATTTTGATAGAAAATAATAAGAGATTCAGAGTCACCTGCTGCCAGGAAATGCTGAATGTTTATTCAGCAAAAAAGGCCAAGAAAGGGATCATTGTGGTCGTGGAAAGATGAATTTATCTCGCCACAGAAATAATAAACGTTTCGCGCAACTGCGGTCAACTGATTTCTAGCTTCTTAGGAAATTAATCGCCTGCATATTTTACGAATAGCACAACTCAGAGTTTCTTTTGACCATTTCAAGAGTCTGACTTGTGCAACTGCTTTTGTATAAACCCGTTGTGAGTTCTTGGGAAACCTTTACTTCTTCATTCAAGCTCAGTCCAGTCGAAATATTTCTCTTCGGACATTGATTTAGAATTACACTTTGTCGACAGTCATGAAGTGATTGTAAAAAGTGATCGAAGGATTCAATTCGTGAAGATTGGCGAGATGTCGAGCATATATTTCATTTTACATCTACTAGAGCTATCATGGAGTCGTCATATGAAATAGAGCCAAAAACAATAGAGCCAACAACAATAGCATAAACCGATGATGATACATAATTTGTCAACACGTTTAGAGGACCAATATTCGAATCTACTACCGATTCCAAGAAATTTCCAAAGGTACTCAGCCAACGACACTATTCTTGAGTTGTTGGAGACGATGAGGAATTCACATCGATATCCTTTGAGATATTTTCGAATGAGTAGATTATTGGAAGAAAATTATTTTTAAGTCAAGAGAATTAAAATGATTCAATTCCCTAAGAGAAGGTTTTACTTGACTAAAACAATAAATAATTAAATACTAATTAATGCAGATAATCAAGAATAATAACAATTTCCTACACACTCCATGGCCCTGCAAGTCTACCTCTCTCTTGACAGATTTCGATAATCTCTGACATTTATTTTACCAAATTGAGGATTGCAATCTAAAAACAATTTTTAAGAGTGAAAGATCAACTCTCGTACGGAGCGACAAAGTTGTACGTTACACTGAGATCAACGCGTCAACGCATGGATCAACGAGACTCAACAACGATCGATGTCGGAGATCATTCTCATTTGTTAGAATAAATTTGTATAGATAAAAAAAACATTTATTTAAATTGCTAAAACAAAATTTTGATTCTTCCATGAAGGAAATATAATTTTTATTGAAACGATATAATATGTAAAAAAGAAAATCGTTTGCCAGAAGGAACAATCTTCTGCCCGCGAGAAAGAAATAAATGAAGGAAAAGAATAAATTTGTCCAAATCGTGGAAAAAATAAGAGTGAGAGAGAGAAGGACAAAGGGTAAGAATAACAAGAATATGCTCTTCGGGCGACGGAACGCACTGCCGCAAGGGAACAAAAGCCAAACCAAATGCCATGGGTCGCGCCTGTCGGCCATCGCTCTCAAACAATTAATTCATTTAAACAAAAAATCTTTGAGTTAATTATTCATTCATCAAGAGAACACAATTAACCGGGCCAAATTTTTGAAGAATGTGAACAATAACAATTAATAGAACTATATGCAGATATAAATGAATAAAACCAGAAAAATATAAATAAAATAATTATAAATAAATCGAATTTAAAGAAATAAAAATAATCAGAGTATTTTCATTCAACGAAAACGATTTAAGAGAAAAAAGTAATTAAATATTAAGAAAAAATGGAAAATTTAATTAAAGGGCTCAAACAAACGATAAATCACTTCTGTCACTTTCTGCGACGGAGGCGCTCGGTCGACGCGAATATTTGCTCGGCGGAATTCGGAGTTGCGTCGTTAGTCGTCTACTTTTTTATCAATCCATTTAGATGTAGAAGAACATTTGTCACACTTTACGAAATTATCACTGAGCCATCGACAGATCCAACAATGTCTCTGGTCGTGGTTAATGTCGAGGCAATGCGTTCGCTGTTTCTGGCTCTAATGAGGGCCGCTTCACGTTCGTTTACTTTATAATATCTTGGGACAAGTTTCCAACATGACCTTCTTTAATAACCTCTCGTCATAGTAACAATCTCCAGCAGCATTTGATGTCAACATACTCAATTTGTCATTTCCCATAATTTTTTAACAAGAAAATAAAACAAATTAAAAGAAAACAGTATTTTGTTCCATATTTTATGACTCAAGTCAGTTCCTAATTCTTGGGACACCAACTGCTTATTTACACAAGAACGAAAATATAAATATATTTAAATACATATGTATTAAGGTGGCATTACTTTTAAAATTTTAGATGTTAATTAATGGTGTGAGAGGTGGTTGCAACATCGATATCAGAATTCATTTTTTTAACACCAAAATTTATTTATATAACAACAATTCACATATTTAAAACAAATTTTTCTGTTAATTTAATTATCTCGCCACAAATTAATCTATTAAATTATTTTCGATTAAATTTTTAAAATCTTGCAAATTTATTAAATACATTTCACATTAAACCAAAAATTTATTTTAAAATTTATTTAAATTGTTTAATACTTCTATTAAAATATAAATTGTTGCGACTGTAAAAACATTTTTATTTATAAATAAATATTTAATATTTAATGGTTTTCTTATCATTTTAAATTTTAAGATATTTAATAGATACATTAAAAAGATATCTTTTATTTTTAAATAGATATTTAATATTTTATGATTTTCTTTTATTATATAATTTTTAATTTAAAAATATTTAATAAGCATATTAACATTAAAATATTTTACCCTTTAAATTAAAAAAATAATAAATTATTCTGGCGAGATGAAAATTTAAATTAACCCCTCATAAATGGGTTGTAGTGTCTTAGCAATAATAAGTCACAGCCCTTCTGCAGAACAGAAAACT
>MQRK01243105.1:0-14958 GCA_001938485.1 Girardia tigrina | reverse complement strand
CACTCATGGTGATCGCTTCATCAACAACATCGTTACACAAGATGAAACCCCGGTGAGCTTGTATGTGCCTGAGAGCAAGCGTCAATCTTCTGAGTGGTGCTTCCCCTGTGAAAGTGCTCCCTGAAAACTTCGAAGCGGCACCTCGCACAAGCAAGCAGCAATGCTGACTGTGTTGTGGGATTCCCATGGCATTATTAAAATTGATTTCCTTGAGAAAGGACTGACAATGAATAGTGAGTATTATGTTAAATTACTTCGCGATGTGAGAAAGTCTCGAAGGAAGCCAATAGGGATCACATTGTGGCTCCTTCAAGGCAATGTACCCATTCACACTTCGCGAGCAACTGTGACTGCTGTGGATGACTGTGGCTTTCAGTTGGTTTCCCACCCCATATTGCCCTGACATAGCCCCAAGTGATTTTGCGTTGTTTAAACACCTAAAAAAAACATTTGAAAGGTGTCCACTTTCATTCAGTTGATGTCATCAAGGAGAAACTCCTTGATATTCTCAATTCTTTGTCTCCCAATTTTTACAAAAATGCGTTCTCTGAGCTCGTTGCTCGCTGGCGCAAACGTTTTAATGTACACGGCTCATACATTGAGAAATGATTTACTTTGATGTCATGTACTGATTCTGAAAAAGTAAAGTTGATTGGACTTTGCTTTCTTGTCGAGTTTAAGGACTTATGGATCGCACCACGTATATTGTTCAAATCAATAATATCAATAAACGTATTCAAAAACGGTTAAACAATGCGAGTTTGTCAGAATACAGTTTACTGACGTCGAAACTATAAATCTTCTAAAACGAACGATAACCGTTAATCCAAAATCAAAATAAACTTTTTTCTCCTTTACTACTTAGTTCTTAGAATGGCTTTTGATAATAATAAAAAGAAAAGATTTATTAAACAAAAATAAGTTTTACTTCACTCCAAGC
Organism: Girardia tigrina; assembly: GCA_001938485.1. Classification (NCBI taxonomy): domain Eukaryota; kingdom Metazoa; phylum Platyhelminthes; order Tricladida; family Dugesiidae; genus Girardia; species Girardia tigrina. Next base: position 14,018 of record MQRK01243105.1, on the reverse strand, counting down.
TAAACGCTTTAATACAAATTCTTCTTTATTTTTCTTTAACAGTAATAATTTTTGTGTGAATATGACTGAATTATTTATTGTTTATATACTAGTTTTAAATAACCTTGAAAATTTGCTAAAACAATTCTAAAAATATTTACAAATATTCTACAAATTTTATTAAAATAACTATCATGTGAATCGAAAATTATTGATGAATTATTTTCAATTTCTTTTACAAGAGATTTTAGTAAATATTTTAATTTATATTTTTAATAACCCCAACAATTCATTTATTTTGTTTTTTTTCATCTAATTTTTTATTTTTGAAGCATGCTTATGCATTATTGTCATCATTATTATATCAAAAATTAGCAAATTTTCTCTTTTATAAAACGAAATTAGCAAAATTAATTCAATTTATGAAATGGAAATTTAGCTCAATATTTCGAAAAATAAATAAAAATAGAGTAAAAATAAACAAAAAAACATTTCTCTCATAATCTGAAAAAAAGTTGTTTAATGCTATTTTCTTATTTAATTTAAACTCTTGTTTCAGAAATTTAACTCCGAATTTGTTTCAAATGTAAATATTTTATTTTAATTAACTAATCGCGTATAATTTAATTTAATTCTTAGTCGATTGATTTAAACAAAAAACATTTCCTACTACCGTGTTTCGCCGAAAGTAAGACAGTGTCTTACTTTCTTTTTATCCCTAAAAGCCCCACTATGTCTTACTTACGGGGTATGTCTTATATTGGGAAAAAAATTGTCGAATTTTTTGTTTTAACCATAAAATTGACATTTATTAACAACCTGAATAGTATTGTATTCACCACAAAACAGGTTAATAAAAGGAAGTGCCAAGAATGTCTTGTTACAACATTGCATAACATGTCGGAGGGGGAGGGCACTGGCCTGGCACCCCCCCAGGGCGCGGCCTGAACCCCCAGCCCCACTCTTTGTACCGCACGTCACTGGAGGCAAATCCCCCCGTGTTTCCCCGAAAGTAAGACATATGTCTTACTTTCGGGTACGGCTTATATTAGTTGACCCTTCTGAAACTCCCGATACGTCTTACAATCGGGGGTGTCTTACTATCGGGGAAACACGGTAGAAATATTTGGGGGGGGGTAAATTTTAATTAATTTATTAATTATTAATAATTAATTCTTTATGATTGATAAAAAATGAATATTTGTAATACTTTCGTGTCAGATTTATTTATTTTCTTAATTACAAAAAAAATTTCGCAAAATTTATGTGAATTTTTATATTTTTAAACATTTTGGATGATAATATTGTTATACATAAATTATGTATTTAGCCATAAAAATGAACTTCAAATATCAAATATTTATAAATACTAAAAAAAATTTAAATTATTCTTTAAAATCATCCTAAAATTACCAAAGTAGTTTTTCAGTTACCTTTTTACACAAAATTACGGACTCATTCGACAAGAGAACAGAAGGTTCTTGAGAGAATGACAATGCTGCATTAAATAATAAAAGGAACCATAATCCCACTAATTTTATTGCTTGGTATTATCCATTTTTCATATGGATGCCAAAAGAAGAAGAAACCTTCGTACTCATATAAAGTTCTCCAGTTTTTTCCGATCCAGCGGTTCGAAACATGGTTTTCAAAATAACTTCGATGAGAAAGTAACAATAATAACTCGGAACTCATCTTCACAGTCGGGGAAGGATCTTCAGAGTCAGATCAAACCATCGTTATTGGTCGAGATAGAACATTTTATTTTTTAAAACTTCAGAAAGATTACATGAAGGTTCATAGTTTGAAAAGAACTTCAAAAAACTTACTTACAAGTCAGTATGCAATTTAATAAATTTGCAGATGGTTTTAAATTGGACATTTACTACTTTAAAGAAGGAAGTGTAGATAACCGTAAGAACATTTAGATTGTATGAGGTCTTTTCAACATCGATTTTAATAAGAGGAAAGAATGTAGAAATTCTGGAACAAAAAAGTACGAACAAATTTCACCAGCTGAAATCTGTTGATCCATGGAGCAGCAATGATGTGCAACTATCTTCTAACCCTATGTCAGCAAGCAATCTACAAGGCTGTTTACATTAGAGCGGCTCAGATAAAGAAGCACTTGATGAGTATGCTCATCTGAAGAAAAAGAACTTATACGCTGACGGAAAACACATTGGAGCTTTAAATATCTGGCCGTGATACTAAAGAATGAACCTAAAGAAATGAAGTTGACTAAGTTCAAATAGAAAGATTGAAAGACTCAAAAAATCGCAATAGGACTTCATATTGTGAGAGAATCGATTGTGGTGACTGTTGTCAACACAACCATGGTGGATACAGACAAGAAGAGAAACACTGTTACTCAGATGCAGCAAATTCTCAAAGAGAGAGGTCACCCAAAATCCAAGTTCATCAGTGGCCTGCCAATTTGCTAGATGTTATTCTTCGCGTTTCATGAATGATGAGTTCCACTGGTCGACTAAATCATCAAACATTGAGTACCGCTTTGTGCATGATTTGACGAACTTTTATTATAAATTGAAAACAGTCTTCACTAACAATAAAATTGAGATTAAGGTCACATATTACTGGAGGGATGACATGAATTCTCTCGACCGCCTCATTCATATCTTTTGTAACTTCACTATTAGGAACGAAGTCCCCTTCGTAATTTTTGAACAAATAGAGATCTCGTGCCATGTTAGCCTTTCTCGGGTTTATTCTAATGCCAGAAACCCGGAAGACCTTGTGTAAAATTTGTTTATTTCTTTTTTACTCATAAGATGTTCCGCACTGAAGATTTTAAAGAACTATCTAAAGCTCTGAATGACTAGTATGTAGCTTTCAAATGCTTATAAACTAAATGGAAAAGTGATCAATCTCCAATCAAAATTACCCGAACCAACCAGTGCTGTGAGCGTGTTATCAAAGTTATGCAAGATTTGTACGACTCTTGCCACAACAAGAACAACTTTCCACTGAGATTTGTCCTCATCATTGACATTATCATAAATATTTGACTTTCTAGTGTGTTTGATGATCTTATGTAATGTTAAATGTATGAAACTAAAACCTGTGCTCAATTTTGTATCTGATTACAATGACTTCAAAACATTTAATAAAAAGCTAAGAAATAATTTTTTTAAATAATTTTGTGTGACATTTTCAATGAAATCACCTTAGAAATAAGATTTTATAAATGTTTAAATGAAAGCTCATTAACTTATGATTCAGAATTGTAACGAATGTAATTCGATAGACCCACATTCCGTTCGGATCTAGAAGGGACAGTTAACAAATGACGAGGTGCGGAATACCTTGGCGACGCATTTCACGCATCACAATAGGAAGCTCTTCTTGACAATCATAGACTGATGCTCGCGTTATTCCATCTGAAGAGAGGTGAAAGGGGAATCATCAAAAGAGCTATTAAGGCATTTCAGTCAAATATTTTACGATTTTGGGCCGTCAAAGGTGGTTTTAGCAGACAATGGGAAAGCTTTCATATCTGAGGCGTTTCAGGAGTTGTGTAAAGAGTGGAAAGTAAAGTTGCATTTCCGACGCACTTACAAGCCGAGCGGCAACGACATGGTCGAACGAGTGCATCGGACAGTAAAGAGAACAATGGCGAGAGCAGGTATAAACTCACGTGATGCCGTAAATGGGTACAACTTCGCCACTCGAACTGGAAAGAGGACATCTCAGCTGGAGGAGCTGTTCCGGTACAGATGGAGGATGTTAAGACAGGGAGAGGTTGCACCAAATGTCCGAGACGTCGAAGTGGGTTACACTGTCGGTGAGCGGGTATACGTGAAACTTCCAAATGTTCGCTGTTCTGAAGCGTGGCAAAAAGAGACAATAACCGGCGTGAATTCCAATTTTAGCGTGGATGTGGACGGAATCCATCGACACGTGAGAGATATAAGGAAAGTGAGCGTACCAACCGAGGATGCCGTTGAGTCGTATGGAGGAAGGAATGATTCGAGTTCCGACGAGCTGTGGGAGGGAGAGTTATCGGACGATGAAATCGATCTAACGTTGTCAGATGAAGGAACGGGATCGCGACGATCCACTCGTATTTGAGAGACTACGAGTTGGATCAAAACTTTGAAGAGGGAATGTAGCAATATGGTTGATACTGCATTTGTTTAAATGGACATAAATGCGTGTAGTTTGACTTGACTGAAATCTTGCAGCTACATTGAATAAATATGTCGGTGTTGTTATCGTTTTTGCTCTTACAGTCATTTACTACTTTGTGTATTATTGATTTATTTTCAAGCCGTAATGACAATTTTTGTGAGGCATAAATAATTTGGGATAAATCTACGTGATCTTCAAATGTCTTTTTGGATTAATATGAATAATAAAAGTTTTTTGAAAAACATTTATTTTAAAACACACAGATTTTATATACAATCATATACACTTTTTTACATGGAATATGCACTTTAATCTCCAAGAATGTCCATTTTTAAAATGGAATCCCTAAAGAACTTCTTAATGTGGCGGTAATACATTGACAGATTAAAATATTCTTCTTTCGCAACCTCGATTGTAATTAAGTTAACCAGACACTCAACCTTTTCATTTTTGGATACTTCTGATAAACCACACATTGTTGGGAGACTTTCTAACACTTAGCTTAACCTTGCTAAAAACCGACTCAATTGGGTTAAATTATTTTTAAATTTTAAAAATTACAATCTTCTCTCTCTTCTTGAACGTTCATCTCCGAATCGTTTGATATGCTGTAAAACTTACGTTATTATATTTTTGTTAAAATATTTTAACCTTTTTTCTCTACAATTTTGTGTTTCCGAGGAAGCGCTGATTATTTCGGAATAATATTCGTCCATTTTTTTCAATAACTTTTTCAAAATATTTATAAAATTTTTGATGTGTCATAAGTAAATGCTTTTGAATCTACCATAATGTCTACAAATTATGTTTGTACGTATGTGTGCATGAAATTTGTGTGTATGTGGTGAGTATATATTGTTTATGCTTTCAATTTGTATTTGTATGTGCGTTTATTATCCATATTTTTTGACACATCTTTATGATTTAGGTTCTATGAAAATGTACAGAATATCCATTATCAATGGTTTGTTTATTTTTACATCATATATTCATTAATTTTCTACCCAATTTTATAAAGGTATCTATCTGAATGCCTACATGGCATCTGTAAATGAAAACGGATAAGTAAAAATAATTTGTGGTAAAAGATAAAAATTCAAATAATTTCAATAAATTTATATTTTTTGTAATATCACGTAATTCTTAGGGCTCATTCGTAAAATACATAACGCGAAAATTTGGATTTTTAGATCCCCTCCCCCTTTGTCAGAGTGACACTTTCATAAGATCCCTCCTTAGGTGTCACGTCACAAATCACAAAAATCAAATTTTTGAAGTTTTACAGTTTTAAATTTGAAGGAAATTATAGTGACTTTAGAACTAATATATCTTGTAATAAAATTTACATAATTCATTTAATTCTAATGTTAAATCAAGCATTATATTATTTATTGTATTTTGAAAAAGGTTTTCAATAATAATCATTTTTTGTGACTTAACAAATTGTTAGACCCCCCCCTCCACCCTTGTCACAAAGTGTCACACTATCACAGACCCCCTCGCTATGCGTTATGTATTTTACGAACGAGCCCTTACATAATTTAATATTTTAACTATTTTAGCACTCTAAAATCATTTGTTATTTCTGTAAACAAAAAATATTTCGAAAAATAAATTCGGCTGTGAAAGGGTCGATGTTTTTATTTAAAGAGAAGGATGACTTTCAGTGCAAAGCTCTTTTTACTTTTTATTAAAAAATAAATCTGTACTTTTGAAATGGAGAATTATTTTTTTTAAATCAATAAATTTAAAAAACAAAATATTTTTTTTAATGTAACTGCAATTTTCAATGTTTTTCAGTGTTTTTTTGTCCATAAAATTAAATTAATTTTTAAAAGGGTAAATTACGTTTTCAGACTGACTTCGCAAAGAATTTGCGAGTGTTGAGTCCCGACTTCTGTTATTATATTTTCCTTTGAAGATATTTTCCATCAAATTCCCGTCGAGCGGCTTGAATTTTCGTATTAAATTATCGGACTTAATTTCCAAATGATTTGAAGAATTGGACTGGATAATATTACTGTTTTCGTAGGACTTATTATACGTTGATGTATAAAATTTTCTAGTTTTCTTTTCCGTTGGATTCTCTTCCGATTTCGTTGTCGTTGAAGATTTGTAAATAGAATACAAAGGTTCATTATTTAGTTTGTGAGACTTATCATTGGCAAATGTTTCAGAATAAGACGAAGATGAATCTTTGTTGTCTTGATTTTTCGACAATTTCGGTTCCTCTTTCTTTAGAACGACTTTTTCTCTTCTGTCTAAAATCGGATTTCGATACGTCTTAGAATAAAATTGGTCGTCATAGCGACTTTTTTCGGTAATCTTTTCATTCTTATTTTCCGTGTTCGTTTTTTCCGGAATATTATCAGTAGATTTGAAACCAACGCACGGAGTCTTGGAATTGTAAACGTATTCGATAAAAGGGTCAACAAAACGGACATTTCGCGCGTCTGTTTGATAGGATGCTTTCGTACTGAAATCACCAGGATTATTTTCACTTAATATCTCATTGTGTTTATATTCTTGATTTTTATATTTTGGTTTCAATGATTCAATTGGGGTGTCGTCTACTTTCGTTGCCATAATTATCATTTACTGATCTTCAATTCAATATTAATTATTAATTGAAAATTGATTTATTTATCAAATATTTCATGAAAATATATTTAGAAAACGATATTGTAATAAATTTTTTATTGTTATCATTTGTAATTTTTCTTATTTTTCTGTTTGTTACAAATCTTTTAGTCATCCTTTCTTCAACCTATCGTAATCGGAAAGTGCTGAAATTGTGTAAATTTATTTATTTCCTATTTCAATTTAATAAATTATCAAAACTTTTTTGATAATTAATGGATTAAGTAATCAAACATGATTGAAAGTCACAAAAAACGGAGTAGGATCGATAATCAGCAAGAAAACTTAAGTCAAAATCATAATAAATCGGTAATGATAATCATTCGTGTTAAAATACAAACTTATAAATTTAAGAGTATTATCTATAAAAGTTATTTTGAGTTTAATCAACTTGTTTTTCATCATGTTACTTAGCAAGAATGTCGTTGAAGTTAAACAACGTCATGAAAAGGTTTTAATAATTAACCACATAATACTGGACTTCAAAAAATTATAAAAAAACGTTTTATCAATAAATCATTGTATAAAAATAAATTTATTTCATAATTTTGAAAAATTAAGTAAAAATACTCTAAAACGATTAATTCTAGTCTCGCAAACCAAACCGTTCTTGTACTATACGTTATAGTAAACATATTTTCTCAAACGGCAATAGATAACTGTTATTAGGTTCAGTAGGTGGAAAATGTATGTTCTCCCTCACCCCCGGAGGGTCACCCGTTGCTATGACAACGGTTCGGTTACAATATCAACGGTTCCGGTTACCATGGCAACGGTTACGGTTACCATAGCAACGGTTCCGGCTCACTTGGAAACGCTTCTGATTGGTCATTGGTACCCTAACCGAGGCAGCAACGGTCGCGGTTGGTCCCTAATAGCCTAGAACCGTTTCTCATTGTTTCACGGTTCCTTAGCAACGGTAACCAAGGGACGTTTTTCATTAGGAACGGATACATTGATTCAAAGTGGTTGTAACCATGGTAACGGTTACCTTATCCATAGCAACCGTGACCTTTCCCCTAGCTATCGTAGAAAAAAGTGCTAATCGATCACTGCACAAATGTGCTAATCAATAGTGCATATTGTGCCGCACATTTTTAATGTCTTAGCACAGTGCTTTTCAAGCTTCACATGTGCAAAAGTGCCAAATCTATACATATAATTTTTTAAGTGTTATTGTCAAATATCGATATCATGTGTTTGATGCACATTTTGATTCTCTATCTGAATGTGCAATTAGAATTTTCATATATTGATTACTTTTTCCTATAATTAACATAATGTGCAAATTTACACAAAATGCACATCGATTTTAGAGACAGAAGAAAACAGAATATCAAAAATATGCTAATGCACTTGAATAGTAACCCATATATGTAATAAGTAATATTATTATAATAGTTTGTTTTGTTTTAATGCCTCAAATAATATAAATACAATAAACGTTAAGAGATATCACAACATTCAGACATTTTGTCATTATTTCAAAATCCGTTTGACAAATCGAGTTGCTCCTGCTGAAATGAAGTAGAAGTTTAAAACCTGTAATGAACTTAACCAGGTAACTGAAGAAAAGAAAATTGATGATGAGACAATTAATGGACCTAACCAATTAACTGAAGAGATAAATGCTGATCAATCTAATCTAGTCGAACCAGTCAGACCAGCAGGGCGGCCTAGACTATTCAGGCTGCCTAGGCTAGTTGGACAACCAATAGTAACCAAGGTTAGCCAGACAACCAAGGATATCCAGGCACCAATTGATGAAGCCTTTGTTAGTCAGGATAACCAAGCTAGTTATTTTCAACCAAAACAAAGAGATGCTCCACAAAAATCTTACTCGCCATGGGTTTCTACATCAACAACATATAGAGAATATCAGATTAACTTGTTGAAATATCCGAAATTAATTAAATTGAGGGATCCGGTATATGTTAGAAAGAGCAAATTTAGCTATCATGTAAAGGACATTAGTGATCGCAATTATGATCTTTTGAATATTGCCCTATAAGAAGTTTGAACAAGACCAGATGGGAAGCTGAGTGAACATCGAGAACAATATTTTCGATCAGATGATGGGTTAAAATTCAGAGATTTTTTGGGTCATGAAAAACCAACAATGGACTATTCTAATCATACTATGGCATTTATCAAAATATACATACAAGGAAGAAAAGAAAGAAATGGTGAAAATTAACCAATATGGAAATTGTCAGAAATTCGTTGTATTTAATTATTGATGCAAGTTGTATTGTTGTGTTAATAAATCTTGTAATAATTTAGTCTTGATTTTATATAAAATAGGTTACATCCATACATTTATTAAAATGGATATAGAAACACAAATGAAATATGCATTAGAGATAGTAAAGCTGAATTTAGAAATGAATGTACTTATTAAAGTGTTGTACGTTAATAAATGTTTTACATATTACTTTCTTATTTATTTGATTAACCTTTCTTATTATTTGATTAACCTTTAATTGAATTAAAACGTAACAAGATTATATAGAACAAACATTTATTTACATATGTACAATATATACAAGTAGATCATTCACAAAAATAATATCCATGAGGTAATGTACTTATTCCATCTGTCATAATATGTCGTTTATCGTCAAACCAGTCTAAGCTTTTCTTCCGCATCATTACTGTGGAGACTTGATGTTCTCTTGATTGGATCCTTCGCATTTCAGAAATTATATTGATTTGTTCCCGCAGCACTCTCATATAATCATGGAATCCGATTTGGTTTGCTAACGTTGCCCGTTGAACTCCCTTTGCCCTCTTTTTGATCTTACCATCCACATCAATGGCATACATCTTAGACAGTAGTGCCACGAATCTAGAGATGATTTGACCATTGACTTCATCCTTAAACTTTCCAAGGACCTTTTTATTTGATGTTGAATAATTTGGATGGTCCTTTGGATAGTCTGAAGTATCCATATGTTGAGCCATTTGAAAAACTCCGCAAACAGATCTTCTGTGTGAATCTGATAGACAAAGCTATACATTAGCTGTAAATCCTGGTTGAATTTGGGGACCATGTTGTCATAGTGGAAGTCGTACATCAAGGTCTTGGATAGATCCATGATTGACATCCCCAAATATATAGGCTTATTAAACTCCAGGGATGTCTTCAGCTTATGTATACTCACAAGGTTTTCAGTGCATATAATACTACTGTGGAAGTTTGATTAATGAGCTTTGGGCAATGAGCTTCTTTGCCCGCTTCCAATCACATACCAGTTCGATGTTGATTCTGTTGCAGATATTCTCCATCGTTTTGCCAAAAACGCTGTTATTATACAGTTTGAACTGATACTTTTCAAAGTCGTTTTTGGCATTGGTCCTCAGATTGGTTTTTAAGTCAATATATGACTTAAGCCATTTTGACTAACTAAACAGAAGAGTCCGATGGATTTTTGTGACTATGAGCCCATTCCTTATAGCTTGTAGGAGATTGTTGTAGTGGGCTACATATCTTTGTTTATTTTCCAAATGACAGAGCAGCTTCTTATGGTTTCTATTAAGTGGACATTTGCTCTCAGGCAGAAAAGGCAACTGCTCATGTCTTGTATGGATGGATTTTGGATAATCAACATCCACTTCTAATATGTAACCCACATCTCCATTAGGATTCAGTTTTTCTATTGGAATTTCTTCTGGTTGATCCACTCATGTGAAATTGTCAAAAGGCAATGGAGCACTCATTGCCCAACCATATAAATTATTGGCATCCAAGTATGTTATGTATGAGGATGCCTTGGATTGATCATAGTTTTTCATGTATTTGTTCTTTGCCTCGCCATACCGTTGAATAGACTGACAGATTCCACCTCGGATTCCTTTTTCCAGCATGAGGATCATGTCATAATCTTTCAGGATTTGGAGCCTTATATTTCAGCATTGCTGCCCAACTCATTCCTGGTGATGTAAAAAAATGAGCTGGATCCAGCTTGTGGCTCTTGAGTGGCACATCCCGAAAGCTCTCAAAGACATCCGTAAGAAGTAGCACATCTGTTTGGAGGTATACATCACTATATTCCCCAAGTGTTTGGTATTTGAAAGCATGTCAGACATTTTGTGCATGTTGATAATCAGCATCACTAATATCGGTGTCATTAAGCTTGTTTTAAAATGCCTCTTTTGCTGGCAATGTTGTTTCATCCAGCGATCTCCATGATGCTATGTAGTCATAGAGGAATACTCATTTCCTTTTGACCAAGTCAAATGTATTTGGGAAGAACTTTTTAGTCTCCTTCAGTTCATCTGCTGGAAGATTCTTGACAGGGCTGTCCAGCGATGGTGACATGAATCGGAAACTATCGATGAATCGTAGCTTAATTCTACCCACATGCTTGGTATTAGTGGTTCTTGGAACATCGTCAGAATTATTAGTAGCAGACATTAAAACTTTTATTATACCACAAAAAATGTTTAAATCTAATATTTAACCAAATTTATTATTTTTTTAAGAAACTATTTGTTTTATAAATCTTAAACCGATATAGATAAAAATACTTATAAATATTTATATTTGATTTTTTCATTGCTTCTATAAATCAATTTTAAATTGCGATAAGACTTTAAATTATTTAATCGTTTCATTTAATTTTATTACTTTTTAAAATCGTTTCAGATAAAAATTTTACACTTTTTTTACTTTTTATATTATATTAAAACTCTCAAAAAAATTTAATTAGCAATTTAATTGATCTTCTTAATTTTAGTTATTTTATTTTTTTCAAACGTTACATATTTAATTATATAAAAATTTTAATTTGTACATATTTAATATAACCTTCTTTCAAAAATTTTCCTAACATTTTTAATTCCTAACACTTGGTAAATTGTGATGTATTTTTCCTCACTATTTGGAATAACATCTATATTTCCTTTGATTTTTCCCAGTTTTCTTACTATGAAATGGGAGTCATATCCACTAAGATTGTGGAATACAACAGGAACATTTTTACATGTATTACATCGCAAATTGCAGTTATTACAGGCTGCTCCTCGATATTTTCCAGTGAAATGACAATGGTCTTTGACTTTGTGATTGTCATTTGTGAATGACTTTTTACACAAGTAGCATTGTGTTGTCTTGCTCCATTCACATTTTTCTTGCCATGTCATCACCATATCTAGTTTGCGTTGTTGCAACATGTCTTCAATTGTGTGGGTATAAGTCTCCATACGTTGCATAAAATGTTCCACTGCATCCGGACCTCTGTATAGGAATGGCTCATTTTCAATACCCAATGCATACATACAGTATGATGATAGCTCATGATACTGATATGCTGTCGTACTGCTAAGTTGCGGATCCGGATTGCATGTTTGAACTGGGCTTAGAATGGCTTCAAAGTCACAATATATAATAATGGGATCTTTCTGCATCTTTTCATAGTTTTTGAATTCGATATACTCTTCCTTTGGAAATTCCGCTCTGATGCAATAATTGTTATGGCAATAAGCCTTGTGCTCCTCCAACTTGATTATAGCTTCATCACCATTGACATGTGTAAAGCATCGTTTACAAATCTCGATACTTCCATGATGTTTAGATATTTGGGATCTTAGAAGGCGCTCAAAGTTCTTGATCCATATAAAATGCCTCTTTTCTCCATCATCTAGCAGAAGCAAATCCCCATGATCTTCTAATTCTTCCTTACATACAAGTAAGGGATAAAATGTTTCATTCTCCAAACCAAAGATATTGATTGAAACATTGTTGTGGCTTCCAAATTTAGTGACTTCTTCCAGGCTCGGTGAGAATTTTATGCAATTGAAGTCATATGGGTGATGCAGATTGTTGTATATTCATACTAGTGATGCATGCTTTTGATCATCAACAAATTTTGACAGCATAGCATACTCGAAGCACATACTGTCATCATTGTGGACATTGATGCATGCTCCTTTCTTAACTATCCATCCAGGAAGCGGTATGTAGGAACTGCCTCTCATTGGGTAGTATTTATGAACATGAATTATTAACTGATTTACATATGCAAGAGTCCATCCACTCTTCTTCACCTTACTTTCATCGGCTTCCTTTATTATCTTGACATATTCTTCATTGAGCCATCTCATAAAAACATCAGATTCTAACATTGACCTATTTTTGGTCTTGAAGGCTCTATGTGATAATTCATCATCAAAATTGGTGAATGTTGCCTCTAATTTAAGGTTGACTTTGATAGCCTTGAAATCAACCATGATGTCTTGTAGAATCTCCATAGTTTCCTTCTCGGAATATTCCAAAAATTCATGGAGACTTGTAACCTTGCTGCCTAGGATGCTTAGGCTGCCCAAACTGCCCAGGTTAGTCTAGGGAGCCTTAATAACATATTGATGTACCTTCTTATTCAATGAAGTCACTAAATTTGGAAGCCACAACAATGTTTCAATCAATGAATTGGTCTCTGTCTTGAGCTTTTTGATGGAATATTTATAATATTTGTATCATTTGTACATTTTGATGGAATATTTGCAGCCTTGGCAGCATTTGAAATATGTATCTCCATTGGAACATTTGTAACATTTACATGTTTTAAGGGAACCTTTACCATATTTGAAACATTTTTCTCAATTGAAACATTCTTCTCAATTGGAACATTTGAAACATTTGGTGCTGCGAGAACTGGATACACTGATGATTGGAAGATAGTCTTCTTGGACTTGTTTGAAAAGTCAGACAAATGGTCCTTGTAACATTCATAAAATTGATTATAGTCGCCACTACTTGCATTTTGACATACTGGACAAATGTAATACTCACATCTATTGAACACATATTCATAGTAACGCTGCATTGTATCATGACAATTTTGCCAATTGTGAACATTTGCCATACATCATCTGTAAAATGAACATTGTTGAATTTTCGTAGGAATTTTCTCATGAATCATCTTTGCATATTTTCTTTGAATATATTCTATTTCGATTTGGTGAAAGGAACCTGGTGTTATTTATGGTTATTGTAAAATTCTTCAAAGCTTGATTGACATACAACTTCACATTGTGGACAGATGAAATACTCAATTGAATTGAATAGGTATTTACAGTAATTGTAGAAATTGTAATTCTAAGAAAATACAAATTAATAAATGTGCGAATAATTGACATCTTGATCGAACTTAAGCAAAATTAATTAAAGAAATATGCTTTTAAAAATAAATTAAATAAATTAATTAATTACAAATTTAGTTAATAAAAATTGAGTAAAATCAAAA
>MQRK01243098.1:11878-22598 GCA_001938485.1 Girardia tigrina | reverse complement strand
TTTATGAGCTTTATTACGATATACAAATTCAATTAATATCGATTCGATAATTCATGTTGTAATTAAAGATAATTACTTTGGAAAGAGTGCCCCACAACTTATGACTCACCCTAATATTAATTACAAGATATCTACTTATAAATTATAAGTAGTTTATATTTTTTTTTAATTAAAATTTTTTAAATCTTAAATTTTTAAATTTTAAAACTTTGTTGACAAAGTAGAGTTTTTTCTGCATAAAGAATGGATATAAAAATTTAAATTTTTTGATTTTCTCGTTTTAAAATGATATTTTACTAAATATTGTGCATTTATTTATAACAAATTCTCATTTTTCCAGTAAAACTAAAGCTAAACTTCTTCTTTACGGTTTCATCAGTGGCGTCTCCGCATCGGCCATATATTACGCATATTGTGTAGTATTTTTTGTTGGATCGATTTTATTAGACAAACACAGACTCTCTATGCTTGGATTGATGAGGTAAATTTAGTGCTGTTTATTTATTGCATTTTTAATTAAACTTTAATAAAAATAATTTTATTTTTATGTAAAAATTATACATATTTATCATAATTATGATGTACTTTTTACTAACAAATTTTTGAAACCAAAATCATTACCAGTTAAAATTTACACCAAATTGAGAAGGTATTGAAAGTTCATCATGTTATTTAAATTGTGATCCAAATTTTTCATCGGTTCACCATAAACTTATTAAAAATATAAGGTAGGCCATTTGTGGATTTAGATTATAGATCAGAAATGAATAAAAATGTAGTAAATGAAAAACGCCATTTTCAAAACCTTATAACAAAGCATTTGAACCGTGCTTAAATTTCCAAAGTTATTCGACCAATCATATTAGAGTATTTAACAAAGTGATGTTAATGACTAATTAAAAATTTACTAAAAATTGAAGATACCTTAATAAAAAACGCATCTTGTGTTTAAATAATAAAAGATTTTAAAAATGAAGTATTTTACTAACTTTATATAAATAAATATAAGTCTTAAAAAATTCGTTTTTAAATTAGTCTTACGTCATAGAATTTTTTCAGTTGATACATTATAATTGGTTATTTATAAATCCGGAATCAAACATTAACTGATGTTGAAGATCTAGGGCAGTGGTCGGTATTATGTAAGTATTTGAGTGCTACTCTTGAATAAAATGTTGTGAGCAAGACTCATGCGTGCCACTCGATTAATTTTCAAATTCAAACAATAAAAACAAACCATCACAATAATATAATTATAGAAACAATATCTTTTATTAAAATTACCTGATTAAAATTATGCCTTATTTTTTCTACTGATGCACATATGTAAACAATTTTAAGCCAGCATTATAATAAAATTATAGTCAAATATAAAAATATTTTAGAAGAATGTAGAAAAATATGTTTATTGACAATTCTTTAGCGTATCATAGGTTGCTGACAACTGATCTAGGGCATTCGTGCAAGGCTATTTTATGAATACAGCAACTTTTACAAATGAGAATATACATACATTCATGGTTGACAATCTCCGGCCCAAGAAAAGATTTGATCCCCTAAAGACTTTTAACATTCATATATATATATATATATATATATATATATATATATATATTACTAGTGATATTTTGAAATTTGGATAAATTTATTGCACTAATATAAATACCAAATATACTTAACTACCGAGACACTTAATTAAATAGTTTCCTATCAACAGAACAGTAGGATTTCTAAAATTTCTGTATGTTATAATTATACATTTTTCATACACATTTACTGTGTTCCGAAGTGTTCGAATTATAGAATAAAATTCGCTATGTTTATTTTTAATTTAAAAAGTATATAGATTTACCTTTGACGAAAGTATAAAAACTTTTTCCAAAGATTATTAAACAAAATTTTAAGAAAATGTTCTAAGAAAGACATAACAGATTTTATAGAATATTTATTTGTCAATTTTGTTATTTTAGCATTAATATGAAATCATATAAATTTTAATAATAAATTTGTTTCAGAGTTTTCTCTTGTCTTACAATAAGCACTTCTGCTCTTGGTCGAGCACTTTCGCTAGCCTTAGATACTGAAAAAGCGCGAAAGGCAGCTCGAAAGACTCTAAGCACGATTGACAGAGTAACTTTAATTGATGCAGATAAAGGAATTATACCCGAAGAAAAATTAACCGGAAATATTGAATTTAAAAATATTTATTTCCGATATCCAACAAGAATGAATGTGTCCGTATTAAAGGTTAAAAAATATTTGGTGAATAATTTTATGAAATGTTTTTTTACAGGGTCTTGACTTAAAAATCAACGCTGGAGAAAATGTGGCTCTCGTGGGTCACTCGGGATGTGGCAAATCCACTCTGATTCAGTTATTAGAAAGATACTATGATCCTCTATCATCACAAACACATGGAAATAGTCAAATATTACTAGATGGAAATGACTTAAAAACATTAAATTTGTCTTGGGTCAGAAGACAGTTGGGACTAGTGAAACAAGAGCCTTCTTTATTTAACTTGACAATTGCTGAAAATATTGTGTACGGCTCGGATACCGTTATGGATATCGATCATATGAAGGCTGTTGCGAAAATGGCAAATATTCATGATTTCATCGAATCTCTTCCTAATGTTAGTTATTACATATTTTTTATTGACAACATATTTCGAATGGTTCTATTTCATAGATAAAATAAAATAAAAATAAATGAAATAATTGTCACAGGTGTAAAAACTCATATTTTGGAGAGATAAATAGACATGGATCAAAACCTGGATCAGTGGGCATTCACAATCAAGTCGATCGAAATATTTTCTTGATCATTGGTTACATTGTAAAAATAAAATCTCTTCTATGAAAGACTTTGGTTCACATTATGAGCGGCAGTTCTGTGAATCATTATTGATTAGACACTAAAACATAAGAAGTCATGCTTGAATATATAAGTTTTATTCTTATTTATTAAATTTTTCTCTAATGGTAAAAGAATACAAAAAGATAATCCCAATTAGTTCTTAAGCGTTTTTTATCTGAATATTCAACCGAAAAAAATTATATTTGATGTATTCTATGGTACATATTATATAATAAGTAAATGTATACATTATTTATTATTTGTAAATTCAATTGAAATAAAAATAAAAAAAGATAATAATTTATAAAGAATTGTAAAGTTATAAAATCTCAGGACATAAATACCGTATTTTCCCGCATATAACCCGCATAATTTTTTCATCGCCAGGGACATTTGGAGTATGTAAAAACACATTTATCCGCTGTTTATCATCCTGAAATGTTAGTTGTTATCATGTAAATTATTTTTAGGATACACCGCCTATTTTTATACCCTGCGAGTAGTGTGGGGCGTAGATAAAATCACACGTGACCTGCGGGTTATATGCACGATAATACGGTACAACACTTATGTTTTTATAGTGCATGTTCTTTTTGTTTTTTGTTATGTATACAATTTCAGCTTTATTTTGTACATTTCGGATGTTAATTTATGGGCTGTAGAATCTTATCAGAAATGATTCACAAAACTGTAGCTCATAATGTTTAACCTTTTTTTAAGAACAGAAAACTCATTTTAAAAAATTAATTAGGTTATACTCTCATAACACGACCAACAGTCAAGAACCTAACAATCGATCGACGCGATTGTGAATGCTCACTGATCCTGGTTTTGAGATGACGATTCTTTATCCAGTGTATGAGTTTTTTACAATTAAATTGACAATTAAAATCGAATTTATAGCTGTAATTAACTGGAAATTCACGAACCATGTTTGATTTATTCCAGAGGAGAAAGTACACTTCTGAATAGATTGAAACAATCTTAACAGAACCTTTATTTCTATGTATAGTGCTCTTCAGTACTATAATTCCTTTCGTATATGATATCTCTGAACTCTTTAATAGTTTCTTCTATTAATGTTTTTAAACCTGTGTCTATATACATAATATGTCAAATTTTACCAAATGGCTAGCTACTTTTTACTTGTTTGTGTACCTATGTTTTCTCAAGTGTTATATTTGACCCCTTATGAATCATTTGGCATCTTTGTAATGGTTAAAAGAGGAGTACAAAAATAGAAAAACATGTGAAATCATTTAAGAATGACTTCTGATACATTTATTAAAAAATAATTAATTAAGAATAATTTATAACTGATGTAACAAGTTGCTATCGAATGACATAACCATTTTTGATGAAGAAAAACTAATGTTAAGTTTTGATCTCATAAGTGTTTTCGTTTAGTCATAATGTATTCAAAATAAGGTGAAATTAAGAAAATAAAAAAAATTATTGCATTTATTTATATTATTTGATAAGACACATTTAAATTGATGTGACCCTATAATGTTCAATAAATTTTGAATACGTTAAAATATTTCATTTGTTCACAAATTGATTTATAACATCAAAGGGGTTTCAAAGATGATCCGTCTTTTAAAAAAATAATACAATATATTCATATCTTCGCCCCCTGTTGGGGATTGTAAATTAAACCGAATGTTTAAAATTTTATTTTCCAAATTTTGTCATAGTCGGTTGAATTCGACTAAAGCTTTAATAACAAAACATTAAATAAATATTATTAAAAAAAGACTATTATAAAGAATAGTAAATTAAGTTTGATATGCGGTTTACAAGGTTCTAATTATCTTCTATTGAAAAATCAACTGAAAATTATATTTTAAAATTTGGATTTAATGCAGTGGTTTCCAACCTTTTTGTACCGGCGCCCCCCCTTTTAAAAAAACTGGTGCACTCCCCTTGTTTTAGCATTTGTACCCGAAAAATTCGCGGCGAAGATTGTGGATTACGTATACTGCTGACTCATTTTTTGACACCTATTCGACTTTTTTGGTTTGTATTCGAAAATGATATTTTGGAAGCAGCTGCATTACCCCTTGAAACAGTCTCGTGCGTCCCATAGGTTGGAAATCATTGATGTAAGTTTTTCAATAATTATAATTAGTCCTGAAAAATGTTTATTAGACTTAAATATTACAAGAAATCACACCTGCAATAAAGTTAAATTTTATTTAAGAAAGTATTTTTGTCTGTAATTCAAGGGATTCTTACATGGTCTCATCCTGCCATTATTTATAAGTCTATGCCCCCTTAATCAACATTCATATAATTAGCAAATATAATTCTTCCATCTGATATAATTGTAAAATAAACTGTTAGTTACATTGACATTATCTTCGATGATGTTTTATTAACGATTAGAATTTTTAATTTCACACATGAAAATTACACTCAAATATAAACAAATTTCGTCTCGTTAATTTAATCATTTCGCCAAAATTCATCTATTAAAATTTCTATAAAATTAAATTTCTACTTACTTACAAATTTATCACTGAAATTTACGAATTTTGTTAAAAATATTTAACTTATTTTAAATTTAATTTATAATAAACTTTTTATTTTCAAAATCATTTCATTAAAAAATGATTTAATTTACTCTAACTTTAATTTCTTTAAAATGGTTTCGTTTTACATAAGAAATTGTACTCGATTTATTTATTTTTTAAAAATTAATTTAACTTCCTTATTTCTTTATTTTAAAATTTCTACAAAATATTTTCTTTTTAAATTTTTATTTATAAATTTTTCAATTTTCGATTTTTGTTTATTTTAATTATTGTACAGCTTTTTAGTTTTAAAAAAATCATTTTTTTACTTTTCAGATTTATTAAATTTTATGTATTTTGTTTTTCTTAATTTTTGTTAATATTTTAAATTTACATTTTTTATAAATTATTTTGTGAAATGAAAATTTTAATAATCTTCTCATAGAAATAAAATTGGATAGAATGAAGCGCCCTTTTAACTGGTTCTTAGAATCCTGGAATTTAAGTTATTCACAACCCCTTGAAAAGTCTTGTTAGGGGCTGTCCGTAAATGAAATCGCACATGAAGGGGGGAGAAGGAGCAGAATTTTTTGACGAAGTGTGACGACAGGGAGGGGGATATGAAAAATGTGACGTCACGTAGAAAAAGTTTTTTAAAAGAACTCAAAGATATAAAGTTATTGTAATTGATTCAAAATTTAAAAATGAATTTCTGTGAACATTTTATCCGTAATTTAATTGATTGTTATTATAATTTTTATTTTCATATTTTACTAATTCATTGGATCTTTATAGGGTTACAACACAGTGGTGGGTCAAAGAGGTGGTCACTTAAGTGGAGGTCAAAAGCAAAGAATATGCATTGCCAGAGCCTTGTATAATAAGCCTTCAGTTTTATTGCTCGATGAGGCAACTTCAGCTCTTGATACCCAGAGTGAGGTCGTTGTCCAAGATGCCTTAAACAGAGCTCAAGTCAACTCTACCAGTCTTGTTATTGCCCATCGATTGTCGACCATTAAACATTCCGATAAAATTGTCGTAATTGAACAGGGTGTGGTTGTTGAGTGTGGAACTCATGAGGAACTGATGGATTTGAGGGGCACATACTATGAGCTCAATATGAACAACGTGAATTAAGAGTTCATTCAGTGTGAAGACATTGTGATTTTTGTAAAGTGATTTTTAATGGATGAAGATTTTATATTTTTTTAGTAAATATAAAAGAATTGTTTTTTTTTATTTTATTTACCAGTTTTGCGGTGAGAGTTATTTTAAATCATTTTTCTTGTTTTTAAAATTATTAATTCAAAAATTAGTTATTCAAAAATCAATTTTGTGCCGAAAAGTTTTGAAATGTCACTATAAATTTCAATAATTTAGCAATTGCATTTTTAACGAAGACTTAAAGAATTATAAAAAAGTCCAGCGGTTCTTCTTCGACTTTTTCGATGAATTAAATTTTAACTGACTTTTGACATTTGTTTTTGAACAATCTCACTTTTATCTAACGAGCTAAAGCTTTTAACGTATAACTTCATCAGAAGTAAAATTGATTTATCGTTAAGTCAACGGAATTATTAGTACATGTGTTATCATTTGGTAGTAAAATTTTGCATTTAGTTATAACCAACTGCTTTAAATTCAAAAATAATGACACAAAAAATTATATAAATATATAATTCATATAAGTATAAAATAAAGTGAATATGTTCTCATCTAGTTATAACTTTTGTAAATGGTTATAACCTGATAGTATAGAGGTTAGGAAAAATAACTATCAGAATTTGTATGAAGTTAATTTTGTAATGTACACTGTCCTAAATTTATTATTCTTTCAATTATTTATAACCATTAGCAGTTACTTATAACCATGATAATTAAAGAAAACAATGTACAATTGAGCATCTTCATCCAAATTGAATTCTGCTATTCGACTTAAACTGAAAAAAATGAGGGTATCCTAAACATAACTGAATAGAACGCATGGATATTCTTAGAATTTTTAAAAATAGTGATGTATGAAGTGGGAATTCAAATTTGAGATAGTACTATAAACATATTCTGTAGTGTTTTTACAGACTGCACTTTAAAAAAAACAATGTTTCAATTAATTAAATATATATTATTTTGTGTTAGATTGGAAAATATTATAAAAAGAAAATAATATTTTTCACAGTAAAGATTAAAGATAATAAAAAGTAATAGTAATTGTAATTGCTGACCTTTCATCACTGGCAAACTGACTGCTCAGATGCGGAAAGCTACTGACCCCGTAGAGGGCCATTTAAGGACTTTAGTTTCAGTGAACTTCTAAAGAGCCTTAGGCTCTATACCATTTGAAAGAGATAGGAGGCCCAAAAGCATAAAAAATCTAGCATGGATAATGTAAGATTTACAAGCAGAATTTATAAGATTTTAATTATAAGTTATAAGATTTTAATTTTCAACATTTAAATAATTATTAGTCTTATTGTATATCTATATCTACAATAAACAGTTAAAAAAGAATTACTAAAAAATGTCGTCAAATTAAAAAAAACTTTTGTTTAAATAATCAGAATTTGTGTGAAAAATTAAAATTGTAATTAAATAAATTATTTTTATTTAGTCGTATTTTTTCAGTATTTAAATATCGGAAGAGTCACTGTACTTTTACACGGTCAATGTAGTTCCTAACAGATAACATGAAGCATATTATAAAACCTCATTTAATTATTGTAACACGCGAAAAGTTTATTTTCACAACACTGTTTAACTGATAATATTTAAACAAAATATTTATCAAAACAGTAAATATTAAATATTTCAATTAATTAAAATATCTAATATCTAACAAATTTAGTTATAACTAAATGGTAATTAGTCATAAACAAATAAGAATGAGTGTAATTATAAAATTAAATAATTAAGACATTAAAGGATTAATTAAAAAAAATTATTTAAACTTTAACAACGTTAATTTTAAAATCGATAGATTTACTCTTGATCCAAATTATTTAACAAAAAATAAAATTATTCAAAAATTCTGTTAGTTTTCATTATTTGAATTACTATTATCGAACAGAATATATATTAATAGTTGGTATTATTTATTTGCATAAATATTTTCAGAAATGAAATTTCGTAAGATCAAGCAGCGTTCAAGGCTTACAAAAGTTAATTCAATTGTAATATAGAGATTAATTTTATCATCATTTTAACCTAATACAAGATCTCCTTCTAAAGATATGCAATGCCATGAGCTTAATCTAAAAAATATCACACAGTTACTTCAATACAACTATTTTATCCGTTATACTCACATATATATATATATATATATATATATATATATATACATGTATATATTTAGATGACCTTGGTTTGAGACTAAAATTTTGGGGTCTTAATTGTTAAAATACTACAACTTAGCCGTTTAGCTTCCAGTCGTTTTCACGCAACTTTCTCAACAGTTTCATTACTTCTTAATGCTGTTATAAGATGTATCAAAATCATCTAAATATGCAGACTGTGCAGATTTTTAACCTTCTTTGGGTTCAAATACCTGCAGTAAATGTAAGGTTAGATGGAACAACTCTATATTCAAAATGTAAATGTTAATATTATCCACTTTTATTTAAAAATGTCAAACAATAATTATCAATTTAATACATGTCAAATATTTTTAACGATTTCAGTGCATTTATGTAAGAAATCAAAGAAGCTAGTCCAGAAGTCAATTATTTTACACAATAATTAACTTTTGTTTGTCAACTATATGAGGGGTTAATTTCAATTTTCATCTAGCCAGAATAATTTATTAGTTTTTTTAATTTAAAAGGTAAAATATTTTAATGTTAATATGCTTTTTAAATATTTTAAAAAAATTAAAAATGATATAATAAAAGAAAATCATAAAAAAAATAAATATCTGTTTAAAAATAAAAAATATCTTTTTAATGTATCTATTAAATATCATAAAATTAAAAATGATAAGAAAACCATTAAATATTAAATATTTATTTATAAATAAAAATATTTTTACAGTCATAACAATTTATATATTTTAATATAAGTTATGAAACGATTTAAAATAAATTTTTAGTTTTAATGTGAAAATTATTTAAGAAATTTGCAAGATTTTAAAAATTGAATTAAAAAGAATTTAATAGATTAATTTGTGGCGAGGTAATTTAATTAACAGAAAAATTTGTTTAAATATGTGAATTGTTGTTATATGAATAAATTTTGGTGTTAAAAAAAAATAAATTCAGATATTGATGTTGCAACCACTTCTCACAAACTATAAATTTATTTAAAAATTGTTGACGGTTCCAACTGAGGGGGGAATTACTAAAGAGTTCGAATGAGAGAAGTGAGTGGATGAAATTCTGTGAAAGGTTATTCTTGAAATCACATCCATGGAAGTGGTGTAGCAAACTTTAATTATTTGTAGATTCTCTGGAGTTCAACAACAAGTGTTCAAATTCAGTGTTGGAAAGCGACATCTAGAGGAATTCTTGTTAGTCAGTACCAGTCCAAATATATTCTAAGTCTCCACAAATAAATCTATAATAAATGATTTTCACTTATTAATATTATTTGAAAAATTACATTGGATTAGAATTAAAGAGAATTTGGATTTTCAAAATAGAAGCTGTTATATGATAATGTTAATTTTGATCTTTTCACTTACAAATGATTTATTTTACAGTTATTTGGTTTTTACTTACATAACCTTATGTGGGTAGTCGGTTATGAATTTTTTGTGCCAATATCGTCAGACAGATTTAATGAATTTGTTGATTATATTTTGTTAGAAAAAAATTAATATTTAAATAAGAAAAAATAAATCATATTTTACTTAAAAAAACAAAAATAAATAAATTAAAAATTGTTCAAATAAGTTGGTAGTTGTCATGCGAATGGTAATAGCTTTAAAGATTTGGAAGTTTCAGTTGAATTTGAAATTTTTAAATAATCCAAATCAATTTCAATTCTTAAATATTTTCTCTACAACGACGTCTGATTTTTGTTCTTTTAACTTGTCATGGAAAAATAAAGTTTTGACTCAGGGAAACACAGTTCAAACTGAAATTCGTAAAATTGTTCTTCGTCATACAATTATAAAGAATTTTTTTCAAGCCAACATTGATGAGTTTGAGATGAAACTGAATGAAGCTTTGTCGAAAAATGAACGCATGGTGCTCATTTAAATCTATTAAATCAACAATGTTATCCCTTCATATACAGTCTGAGTCATATAATTATCACGTTTTTAAATAAAGCCCTATCTTTTCTATTATTTAAGATATATCTCTGTAATTTAGTATATATATATTACTCATGTTATATAACAATATTTT
>MQRK01243095.1:1148-13568 GCA_001938485.1 Girardia tigrina | reverse complement strand
GTGACATTTTTGGGGGCTCAGCCGGGAATTGCGAGTTTCTCGCCCCTAAACAGTTAAACTTTCAATAATTAATAACGAGAAATAGTTAATCATGTAATAGAGTATGAATTATAATAATAAAGTATAATAAAATAATCGTTAATGAACTTATAGAGAATGGAACAGAAACAGAAGCCAATAGCAGTGGTAAGACCAATGCAACGTGATCTAGTTATCGTCGAAATCGAAGAGCAAATTCGTGCTTTAGCCAAACTTATTCTGCAAAGAAAGGATGACCAAGGCCGAATGGAAGAGCAGCTATTACGCTGGGAAACACGAAGTCTTGGACGAGCAATGGAACCCGACCTAAAAGCTTTAAATGAGCACATAGAAGGGAAATTAGAAGAATTTAAACTAAGAATTCAACAATTGAACCCCAATGAATACCCTGACTTTTGGGGGTGCTATCGAGAGCTCTACAAGCTACAAAGCCAAGATGAAAGGCCGACTGAAAATTTATGGCATGGAGGATACGGCTATAGCAACGTATAACTGACAATAAACTATTATTTTTTTTTCTGTTTTGTGGAAATAAATATTTCAGTATTAAAAATGATTAATTCGTTTATAGAGTAGTTAGATAAAAAATTAGTTTAATATAATATATTAATAGATGAACACAGAATCCAGAGACGCCCGGCAACCAACAATTCAAGAATTATTCGAAGAGGCCGATCGATTGAAGCACCGACTTCAAAGGTTAGAAAGCTGGCAACATGATCGGGAGCAACGGTACAACCAGTACAACCAACGAGTTAAAACGTTAGAGGCCGACAGAACATCAAAAGGGAAAATACAAATTTATCGAGAAATGAGAAGGAAGGCTCACGTTGGTATTCTGATCGCGCAGGATTCAACATTCCGAACCCAAAATGATACTTTAGTTTGTTTAAGCAAAATTAAGGACATATTATCTGTAGACCAAACCCGATTGACCGGGGGTGATGTTGATAAGACTTTCCTTTAATTCTGTTCAAATATATGTATATAATTGTAGCTTAATCGTAATAAAATAGTTAAAAATTTTGTTAAATATTCTATTTGTTATTCTAGCATGAATATAGAAAAGAATTCTGCCCCACAGCCAAAAAATAAGCCACGAGAAGAGATGTTCCGAGAAGTCGAAGCTTTGCTCGACGAAGCCAAACTTACAACCGCTGAGCACTATAAATGCGCAGAACATAGGAATCGACTGGCCAGGGATATACGCCAGATGAAGACTGTGGGACCAACCAGTATACACACCTACAATTATGGCAAGGCAAAGTCGAGAATGCCAGGAAGAAGATAGACGAGCAACTGCAACGAATCAAGCAACAAGCCAAAGAAATACAGGATTCAATAAATGTCGACAATCAGCGGTACGAAGAGCTCAACCGAGAGTTACTCGCGAGTATAGAAAGGAATCCCGTACCCAAAAACTATGATTTGACAAATTATATATATCGTTGTTAGTATTTTAAATAATATAAATATGTATTCTTATAATTCTCAGACTAATAATCAGTTTTATAATTATAAAAAGTAAAACATTGTAATGATTATCAATGATTATAAATAGATATGGCACAAAATTCGAACTCACATGCACCAAGGCCGCTCCTGCAGGACTTGTACGATCGACACAACATATTAGTCCATGAGTTACAGGACAAATACGAGAGGCTTGGTGAACTGATGTTGACGCAGAACGGCTTTGATCGCTGGATAGAATTGGAAACCGGGCGTGTATTAAGAAGACGACAAGACCCGTATCCCCGAGCGCATTGGCAAGAATACAATGATGTAATTCGACAAATAAGAAGGAAAAAGAGAGACTTGGCCAAATACGCGGAGCAAATCCAAGCTCTGGTGACCGAACGAAGACGTAATTCATACGCACGACAAACTATACGTTAACTTATTTTAATTGTCCTACTTAAATATATGTTTTCGGTGTACATAGTTTTATAAAGCGTCTCGTAAAAAGCATATATATAAAAAAAAATTAATTAACAGCAGATATTTGTTATAGAAAATGAATCGAGAATGGAGGCTCGCAAAATTGCAGAAAAACTTGCGGAAGGCTGAGAGCCAAAAGATGAATCGATTAATAAGGATGCATTTCCCACTGATGGAATTAACGGAAGATATAGAGGCCAGTGAACGAGGGATAATGCAAAAGAAAATGGAAATACTGGTCATCAACGTCGATATCCAAATTGACCCAGAAGCATTGCAGCGAATTAAAGAGCAACAGGCAAACGAATTCGGGAGGACCGAATCCGAGAATTGACGAAAAAGATAAACGAGGACGCCGGAAGAAGGGGAAAAATAATAAGCCGATACGTTATCGAAGNCTGTCAACACCGAGACCTCCGTATTCTCATCGGAAAACGAGTCGACGAAAATCGAATCGAATTTAAACATAACCACGAACGCTATAGTGTGGGTGACATCACCACTAGTTACCGAAAATTATCGGGTGTTTAACTTAATAAATGTATTAATCTAATATCTTTGTTGATCGCATTAAAACGACAAATAATAATGAATATTGAGTATAATAATTTCAGATAGATGAATCTGGACGACATTAAAGCCAAACTACAAATTAGCCTCCGAGAAGCGGAAGAATCAAAACTGATGAGGGCCGCACGAACATTGGAAATACTACGAATTACCACTGCAACATTGGAGAATATTTGTTGGGAGATACAACTAAGGCAGATTGTGGCAGAAGATTTAGAAGAAGAAATACAACGAGATACTCGAACCTCGCCCCAAGAAAAACAGCGACAAACAGCCGATCTGCAGACGTGTAAAGAACAAACCAATATATTGAGAGGTAAATGGCACGAGGCTATGGAGGAACGAAAGAAATTGATACAAAGGTATGCGTACGAGTCGTTCCAAATCAAACAATTGGCAACCCTCAATGGCAAAGAGGTCGACGACAAACGAGTAAGACTAACTTTGGGGTATGAGGACTTCGAATTCATCCACCCTGTGCCAATGGACATGTAGTAATTGACGACGCTTAATTTTGTTATGTAATTTAGTATAATAAATGTATTAAATGTTATTGTTATATTGAATATTGATAGATAGCGATGAATCTTAATCTAATAAGGAATTAATTTGGATATTTTACAGAATAATGGAAGCAATAACGGAACAGTTACAGAAATGCCTGCGAGAAGCTGAGGCGCAAAAACTACTAAGGATAAAGGACCTGTATCAGCATATGCAGCAAATGGCGGAGAACCTAAACTGGATCAATAAAGAAGTCGCTTTGAAGGACTATGTCAGAGGAAAACGAGACGATTATCTAAGGATCAGATTAGACTTAACGTCAGAAATTCGAGAAGGTTTCCGAACCCGAACGCGAGAATTAGAAGCTCAAATAAAAGATTTGGAGCAGCAAAAACAAAGACAAGAGGATGAAGAACGGAAATTGATCGAACATTATGTGGACGAAGTCCGTAAACAAAGACACCTACAGGCAATCAACGGCGGAAAATGGGATGAAAGCGACATAGTACTTCCGCCAAGAATTCTAGAATGTCACGTAAGGAATGTAACATCAAATAAACAGTAACTATGATAAATGTTTTAGTTTAGAAAAATAAATGTATATCGTATTATAATAAACGTGTAATAAATATGGTTGTGTTGTGATATAATGATAAATGTAAACGAAGCAATAAAGTTTAATGATATATAATTTAGACAATGCGAATAAATCAAGAAACGATAAGGACAAAATTGGAACAAACGAGAGAATATTTAATTACGCAACTTCAAAGTCAAGAAGAAGTAAACCAGATATTACAAAGAATTCAGAGACGAATAGAACAAGCCAGCCGAAATACTAATGTATTATACAGTCGAAAAGAATTGCAGCAACTGAAAAGAGAGGAAAAAATGTACAGCAGATTAGTGGACGACTATGATAAAACAATAGAAGAATTAATGAAGTGGAGAAGATTGTATCGAAGAGAAGTCCGTGTATTTCGAGAAATAAACGATGAAAATGTAATATACGAAACCGAATTGTAATAAAATATACGTTGTATTTATCCCGAAGTTGGTTTTGATAAGATAAAAGGTAAAGAGCGAAACCGGTTGAAACATACCGATGATGGGTTGAAACATGCCGACAACGAAAAACGCCGATGATAACCGGTTGAAACATACCGATGATGGGCTGAAACATGCCGACGAAAATGGGTTGAAACATACCGACGAGAGCCCGAYGAAAATTTAAGCCCAGGTTACTAACATCACAGTGAAAATAAACAGAAATAAAAGAGATCGCCCCTCGTGRAAAGGCTGAGACGTGGAAAGTAAGCGATAGGTTGAAACATACCGATATGTAGAATGAACTCCGATCGACGCAGTAGACACATCCGCGCCGCCCTCATGCAATGAGAGGTCGTTGATGAGGAGCTTTCTTCTTTCATTTTAACTTGTTTTGTTTTGTTTTAGATGTTCCAGGCCACCTAAGGAATCGTCTCTCAAACGGGTACCGTTAATCCGGAGGGTTGACGACAACAAAGGGGAGCATCTGAAATTGTTCGCGCGCGAGAATGAGTATTTTTTTGACCTCGAAGACACTCAATCTTCTAATAGCCCGTGTCCAGCCCTGCTCGCTCAAGTACACCTACACCCTGACGAGATGAGGATGGAGTGGAACAAGGAAACACGCGGAAAGGACTGCGCACGAGAGTCAGTCACAGAAGCGGATTCAAGCCCTGAGATGACCATTAAACTTGGCCGATAGTGCCCGGTGACTAGACACCGTGATCAAAAGGGCGTGAGAAAACACCCAGTGAACAAACCGGAGTGAGTCTCCGTTAACNACGGGCGCAAATCGTAGGGACCAGAGGAAACAGCCTCTCTAAAGATTGTTGCCGCCGATACCCCGAGTTGGTAAGGACGTGCTTTTGAGCATCGCGGCAAGGTGAAGGTTAGTAGGTGAGGAGAAGACGATACGCTGATAATGATATTTAGCCGGCAAAGATAGAATTAATCCTCCCACCCAGAGATAAACGAATAAGCCGTGAATCGAGACGAGAATGAAATAATCCGGTCCAAAATCAAAATGGTTGAAACAGACCGAAAACGGAATCAAAGGAAAATAAATAAAGGGTTGAAACAAACCGTCGAAGTATCAAAGAATGAAAATGATAATGATATTAAAAGGCCGAAACATGCCGAAGGAAATTATGCGGACCGACGACAATGGAAAATGATGAAAATGGTTCACGATGAAAAGCCTGGAGCTGTTGACGATAACATGAAATTATTCCCGGGAATATGAACGAATAATGACGAAAATTAACGGGCAAATAGAATGCGACGAACGCAAGAGAAAATAGTGAATATTGACGAATGCGAATACGATGGAAGTATGACAGAATCGTAACGAACGAATATTATGCAACGAACGCAGAAAATAATAAGGCGACGAACGCCAATAAACAACTTCGGATGAAAAAGGAATTGACGAAACAGCGACGAACGCAAAACGATTAAAATAAAAGGATTACAGATAAACGAGAAATGGAAACGAAAAAAATAAATGCTAAAAATATTAATGAGATAAAATTAATGAGATTAAATGAGATTAAATTAATAAGGTAAATCGAGACAAAAAATGATAATGACGATATATAGACGAGAAATAAAATACGCGGACAGAAAAAATGAATAAATTGAGAATAAACGATATCTTTGTTGATTGTAACCCGATCCTCGATAGTTATTGTCCCCTGTATTTTTTTTGTCACTTTGCTTGTGATACGCGGCCTTCCACTGTGTTTCGTATAGGAAAAAGCGCCGTTGGTTTGATGTAGACGGAGTGTCGGCTACTGTAGCACGGCTAATATTGAATCGCAGGGTAACTGAACGGTTCGAGCCTCCAGTGTCGTGTAAAGTGATGATTTGTGCCCTCAGAGGGGGTAAAAGTTGGTGGCCAGTCATGTCGGAATAGTCACAAATACTTTTATATATCATAATAGCATAGTGGGTATGCTACTAAAGCTGTATTCTTATTGGATGATGGTTAAGAACAATTTTTACATGCACTTACACACATGCACGTAGATATTATTTTTTTTAAATGCAAGAATTGCCGGTGAATTATGCTCACGACTGTATGATAATTCATTTGACACATTTTAAATTTCCGTTCTATGAGAAGTGGTTGCAACATCAATATTAGAATTCATTTTTTAACACCAAAATTTATTAATTTTAAAATATTGAATGAGCATATTAACATTAAAATATTTTACGTTTTAAATTAAAAATATAATAAATGGCGAGTTTCAAATTTAAATTAACTCCTCATATCCCACTTCTTTAAGAATTTTCTCAATTTTTTCCACGTTGCGATCTAAAATTCTTCCATCTTCATTTATTAGTTTATATCTTCTGTCGTGTGATTTCTCTACCACTTTATACGGTCCTTCATATTTATCTTTACTCTTTATCCCCATTTCCACCTTGGCTAGTACTTCATCTCCAATTTCGAAATTTCTTCTGGTTGTTGTCTTTTTTTTCTTGGTGTAACTTTATATATTGACTATGCCATCCTTCTTTGTATATTTTCTTACCGAATATAATTTCCGCTGTGCTCTTCTCTATTGTTTTCTGAAATAAAATAAATTTAATACGTTAATTAATTATTCTTGCTACCAATTTTTATTGACATTTACGTTTTAATTTTGTGCGTTTTATACATATACAAATTAAAAGATGTCATTTTAAAATAAAATTATTTATTGATGCAATATTTTTCGACGGAATATCCGTCGCATTTTAATATATCACATTTTAACTGTTAAACTGATATATGTTAAAATGATGATTATGTAATTAATTATATAATCACTATTTCACGTAAACACTTTCAACAAAGTAAATGAGTCACTTAATTGGGCATTAATTACTGGATTAACCACTTTAATTATTAATGCCTCAAACAAGACTCTTTCATAATAATTTTTTTTAATTTTTGCATAAAACTTTAACGTTATTTACTTCAACAGGAATTTTACAATGTTTTTTGTTCAGCAATATTACTACTATCAATTAGATGTCTATGCTCAGGAACCCGTTTAGAGAGATGACTGGCTATCTCTTCAATATGGCGTTGCGCCATTATACTCAAATGTATACATAAAATCACAGCATGAACTCAAAGGAGTTTTCAATTTATTACTGAACATATTCTGGATTTTATGTTTTGGATACGATTTTTAAATTCAAATTCATAGTGTAAAAATANAGATTCGAACGTGTTGTCGAAGCTCTATTTTTACTATAAAATAAAAGTAGTTAACCAAGCAAAACTAACCTAACTCAATATATATCACAGAATTGAGTTAGGCCAATTTAGTGTTCGTGAAAATAAAACAACTATCGTCAAGAAATAACAACTAAAAAAAGAACTCTTAATTCATAAAGAAACCTGCATACAATTGTTACGGCCCATATAGAGTAGGCGGAAAGCATCAAAAATGACCCTTTCATCCATTCGTTGTCCGACGCGCACTAAAGTTAGTTAGTGTGGGGGATAGTCAAACTCGACTATCCCCCGTTAGTTGTAGACGCGCGCCGAACTCCGAATAAGATGAGGAGTCTTTCTAAAATAAAAAATTAAAATTTTAATTAATTTAATTAATATGTACTCGAATTGACATTTGAAATTTGGATTTCAAATCCAGATACCGTTTGTCCACGCACATCCGGCGTGACCAAGATAAACACATGAAGATAATAAACAATTCGTGTTCCTGTCTATCACGCACATCCTGCGTGGACAGCTGAACATATATTAGACCGCACTTTAGAAAATTTTTTTAATGTTATTTACAACTACAGCAGCACACATATTTTTAATAATTATTTTGAATTTGATTTCAAGCCGAAATACTCATTTGTTATTCGAAGCCTCAAAAGAAGAATTTAAATCTCGAAGTTTACATGATTATAATATTCGTACGACTTGTTATCCAAAGCATCAAAGGAAGAATTCGAAAAACCTTGAAGGTATATTGTTGGCCTTTTAATATTCAATTACTTCTTTAGTCAGTTTTGATCCAAATTCTTTTTATTTTTTTTTGTTTTGTTTGTTTTTATTTATTTTTTTTATTTGATTATAATTGCTCCTGCGACAACTAATCTCTAATATAATTTAGTTGATGTCTTTATTGACTTCTCTATGATAATGTTAGAACCATTTTATATATTTTACAAACCTTAGTACTAGCTTTAATTACTAATTTTATAATTATAAATGATATGCGAACAGATGATGAACATCAATCTTGTCAGAATTATCAAGTGTTGTGAGTCGGTTATGTGTCGTACTCTAATAAATGCCAAGTTAATCGGGTTTCTAGAGTCGTTTCAAAATAAATGGAGGGTTTCATCCGTTATCACCAGAGTCTTAAGTGAAGAGAAGAACACGCAGGCTGGTCCCCGGCACCGTTTAGGGCCAGGCCAGGCGGTGTTCGTTAACACATAACCGATTCATTTTTGTAAATAGCATGTATATAAAGTTCAAGCCCATTCCCTTCATTCGTATTTGTTTTGTTAATTAAATTTTATTTTATTGTCCTGAAATTTCTATTTAATTATTACACACTTCATTTTATTACGTACGCAAAGAATCTTTAGAAATTTTTTTTTGTAAATTAGTAGATCTTTTAGTAATTAAGTTAATTTAAACTTTAGTATCTAAATTAAATCTTTCAATAAGTTTTAGTAAAATCTTCCGTAAAGCCTTTTTTTCTTTTGGAGATTATTTGTCTATTTGGCAAGTGTTGTGTCGTCATTTTATAAGTCTCACTTAGAGCCTTCTTTTGCTGGAATCTGTCGACAAGCCGTTTTTCTTTTTGTGAATAGATCTTCATGTTTGATTGATTTTTGAGTTTGAGTAATTGGTTAACTCGAGCTAACTGGTGGGGTCGCCGGTTTCATTTGAATATAGGTAATTTGACTCCAAACGATCGCATTCCGGCTTAGCATAATTTTCGAACGATTTTGTGTTTCATAATTTTACAAGTTTAATACTCTCATTTATAGTCAACTCTTATTAATACATAATTCGATGATTATTTACTCTAATAGGAATAAAATAAAATGTAACTGATCAATAAACAGAGATATGATAAGGGATATAATATTGGTTTTAATAATTATTTAATAATTATAATAATTAATAATAATTAATAATTATTATTAATTTTAATTTATATCTCTTGGGTATAAATCGAGGGTGAAAAGAGAATGTGAGCTAATAAAAAGAATAGAAAAAAAGAAATCACCATCTACAACAACAGTAGTATTATATCGATTATCGAGAATAAATGATGCAATAAATACTCTTGAAGAAAGAGAAAATAGAATTTAATATTAATTACAAAGAAAAGATTAATTGAGTGGTAAAGAGATTATTCGAAAATTTATTTATATATTGAACAACATTCTTCCTGATAAAATGGTTTGTCTCAATTATATATGCAGATTCATTTTGGTAAAATAAAATTAATTGAAATCAAAAAAAAATATCAACAAAGGCAATTAATTATAAAGATTATAATTCAATTAATTGAATCTATAATTACAAATTATAATTATCATTTATCCTGTAACACAATTTAAACCATTACAAAATTTTTGTTATTATTATATGATAATTTCGCTAACCTATCGGAATTTCGACGATTACTAATGAACTTTCATCATTAAACGATTATTTTACGAACGTATCACCATTCCGACCATTATTAATTCGTCATTATCATTAAATGATTACTTATAATACATCCTCGTTTAGTTTCGTTAAATCCAAATCATTAAATCACAAAAAATATATACACAATATAAAAATACTATTTTTAATGAATAAAATCAATTTGCTGATAATGAAAATCATTTTTTTTTAATCAGTAAACACATCTCTGTGAAAACTATAGATTGGAGAGATCGACTGACATATCTGTAACGGATTCATGAACGTTGTCAATAAAATAGTAGAAGAAATACTGTTGTAAAGTTGTAAAAATGGAAATGGACTTTAAAATCTTATTTAATAGTATTATCTTATGCAACGTATTATTAATAAGACCTATTGATCCTACAATTAGTGTCCAAACCTCACTTTCCAGAAATGTATTTAAAATGTTAAAATGATATGTTGATTACTTAATAATTACACTATTTGTACTTTTAAGGCGTTTTAAAATTATTCTACAAGTTGCCTGGAGATGATGAAAATCTCTATTGAAATAAACTCCATATTCTCGTGTTATGTTATTTGCTTATTTTAATCGGTTTTATTAAATTTATTATTTCGTTATTCTGACGATCAATTTTCGAAAATATTTAATAAACAACCTTATAATTATTTGGCAATTAATGAGCGTATAATAATAAATAATCCTGTGAACTTTTCACCGTAAACAAGTTCTGCATTGTTTGATAGATGGTTTGTATTATATATTATTAAGTTATATCAGGGGGTCGGTTATAAAGTGAACAGTAGACCGTCACGTAAAATATGAAATTAAAATTAATCTTAGGGTACATCGAAAATTTAGGGAAGCGAGTGAAAACACCATTAAAATAGAATTATCGAAATTGTAAAATAGAATTCTAAAGTGATGATGATTAATTTTAATATACAGACAAAAGTAATTAAATATCGTTGAAATCTATTATGGAATTTAACACGAGTTTCAAGAGGTCAAAGGACTCATTGGGAGTGACGTGGAATGCTTGTAGCATGCAAGGGGCACGCAGGCAGGTCGACGTTTATTTCCATGAGGTTCTCTTTGCCTTACTTAAAGAACGTAATGAGAATTTGCACTGAACTATAAAATGATCGTCCCCTCTAGAAGCTCAGCTACCAGTCGGGTCATCCTCGTTACTGGTTAAGAACCCGTAGGCGCTCTAATTTCTACACATTTCGTTGATGTTGGCAAAGGAGTCGCGTCCGCTTCCCGTTGAGATATAGTTGACTTAATTTGATAGAGTTGCCCTTGAACTCTAATTGAAAACGGATGGGGGCTCAGAGCCTTGATTAATTTTGTCATTTTATATAGACACCATTCGACGCTTCGTTGTTGGTTGAATTTTCAAGTTTTGTAATTTGATTGAAATAATTACTTTTCAACATTATGATATTCAATAATATTTTAAATCATTATTGTTGCCAATAAACAAAAATGAATATCGACAATTTTATACAAAAATAATAATTGTGACAAAAAAATTAAGTCGCGTACTCAATTTAAATAAACTAATCAAAGTCTCACACACTAACAACCACACACAAATACCCCAACAAAATATCCCACATCCATACACACACTCACCACCCGACACATTTTATTGTTTTTCCGAATGCTTTGAAAAATCATCATCACTGACTTTTTTATTGTTTGACATCGATTCAAACATAAAAATCCGATAGAATAACGTTAAACTCTATTTTTTTCTAGAAGAAACTGCTTCCGAATTTCAGTCGAACGTAGATTTTTTAATAATTATTGCAGCACTTTGACGACATTTTTATTAAATATCTTCGAATGTTTTTGAAAAACGATTGCACTAAACTTTAGTTTTAGATATTCTCTTCTTATCAAATATNTTCGAATATATTTCTGTAAAACAATTGTGAAAAATAAACATCTTTTATAAATGATCCATTTTGGAAATCTGCGATAATGTTTCTTAATAATAATTATGGGTTTGAAAATTTTGATAAATTTTTGTCTGATAACATATGATCTTATATTCTTCTGGATAATGATAATACATTCTTTTGAACTTTTGAACTAACAAACGACACTTTGAATTAAAAAAATCTTAGGTCTTGTGTCAATATACCGAGTTCTTGCTTGATGTCTTCTTATCTCTTTTGTAAAATTAAACAAGCTATTCTTCTATTTATGAAAGGATTTTCAGTGTTATATGTCAAATATACTATCTGAATTCTTGTTGCTGCTTCGTGATGTTATTTCATTTATTTTACTTTGAATCATTTATAGCTGATTTGTAAACCAATTTGATTTGAGTTTAATTTAAATTTTATTCACTTGCTAATCAATGGATTTGAATTTGTACTTCAAGGCTGTAATTTTCACTACTTAAGATAAACAAATTCACAATTTGGTTTGATTTTTTGGTGATAAATTACAGATAAATTATTGATGAATAATTATGTAATTTTTTAAATTTTAATTTAATTAATAATTTGATATTTTAATACTAATAATTATACAATTGGCCTAGATAAGAGACAAAGGCAGAAGAACACAGGTCTTTTATGTTTATCATACAATATCGCAAAAAGGTTTAATGACGAATGATGACAATATGGAT
>MQRK01243094.1:2292-12415 GCA_001938485.1 Girardia tigrina | reverse complement strand
ATGTGTTGAATTGATTGTGTTTGCCTTTTACATTTAATTGTGTGTTACAATTATACAATTTAGTGATGAGGATGAAAACAAAGCCGACGTTACAGCCTCAGTCAGGATCAAAAAATTTCTAAATTTTCACAATCAAGTCGACTTTCAAGTGTTAGTAAAGTAATTTAAAAATCAATAAAAATTTGTAAATACACTTTTCATAAATTGCAAATATTTATGATATTAAAATAAAATTTAAAAAAAGATAAGGATAAAATTTAGAATCCGTATAAAGGAAGAGAAAAATAGTTTGTTTATTTACAGATTTCGTTGAAATAGAAGAAAAGAAATAATAAAAGTTTATATAAAATAAATAATACTACAAAATAAATAAATTAATTAATAATAAATTTTGAAATAATTTGTCCTTAAAAACGAACAAAAATTTATTATTTATCGTCGATTGTCAGTTTTGACAATTATTTTAATTGAACCTCAGAAGTAGAACGAAGTGATCCGAGATAATATTTATTATAAAGAGAGAAATTTTGATATTTAAAATGCAAGGAATGCATTTTTGACCTTTAAATCAGAAAAATCGACATCAGGAAAATCAATTATAAAAGGCGAAAGATTTTTACAAAAAAACACCCACCATTTTAAATACTGATAACATATATAATAATTATATTTTGATTAATTCTAGATATTGAAAATATATATATATTAAATAATTGTATTAAAAATATATATTTAAAATAAAAGATTTATAAGTAGTTAGTCGGAAGATTGCCAGTCAATATAAACAATTTAAGGGGAAGTTAATAACTTTTACGTTAATTCACGAATCTGTAATTGTTTTAGCAAATAAAAATTTATGAAATTATTTTAACTTTCTGATAATTAAATCAAATACAGAAACTCAACACAAGTATGGCTAGGACAGTTTGAGTTAGTCTGCAGCCTAGCTGGACTCGATGAAGAAAAGCAGATTATTTGCTGACGAATCTGGAGCTTCTGGTTTACGAAGCCCCAATTTCGGGAGTAGCCAGTGAATACCTCAAAGATTTTCGAAATAGCTAACTTTTTACATACAAATATTCCAAAAAAGATAGCTATCTGGATGGGATCGAGTTCTTCAATGCGAAATATACAGGATCACCCGATGAATATGCGACTACTCTCCAGAAATTGCTAAATAGCTTCCAATATGTGAAAAAAGGATGACTTAGTAGTAGCAAAATTAATCAGCACACCACCAGAGAGGTATGCCACAGGATTACGGCTGTGACGACCGAAAGATATTTCTAATTGCATCAGAATCATGAACGCCAAATCGCAGGAAAAACCGTTATCTTGTTCGGCGACATGTGGAAAAAAATAGTCGGAATACAGAAGACCGAAGAGACAGAACAAGGAATGCTACCAATGCGGCTCCAAGAAACACAAAGCAGATTTTCCGAACTGCCCAGCAAAAAGAAGCACCTGCAGGAACTGCTCAAAAAAGTGACACTTTGCAACGGTCTGCAAACAGGCGAAACCTCAATAATCAGGAGCCTTAGTTATTGCCAACGTCAATAATATGACACGCAGCATACTACGGAGAACTAAGAGGTCAATGGCGGATATCGTGATTCAATGAGAGTCAGGATCGACGACAACAATGAAAATACTCATTGTTACGGGCTCCGAAGTTTCAATTCTCTCCCAGGACTTCGGAAGAGATTTTTCTGGAACGAAATAAAACAGGTTTCTAATATCAAATGCTCGACTTTTGATTCGACACCAATTTCAATCAAAGGATGGCTACAGAACATAGTGATTACAGTTGTAGTGTCCTTCTACCACGACTGATCAAGTTATATAACTTATTTATTATTTTTTTAGATTTAGGATGTAGATCATTATAATAACTTTTATGTTTATATATATATATGTGTGTGTTCAGAAAAAATTTTTTTTCTCAGAAAGTAAAGCCCAGGGTCTTAAAAGATGAAATAACCTGTCAAAATTTGAACTGTTTTATGTGAGAGCAAGTGACCTCTCAAGGCTACTAAAGTTTCAAAATTTTCAATTTTGTATGCAATTCCATAGCGACAATTTTGCTATTATTTACAAATGTTTGGAAAAAATTAACATTTTCTTACTTACTTTTTATTTTATTTTATATTAAACTCAATGCTGACTCCATTTTGTTTTCATTTACACAGAGATTTTTATTTTATAACATATTTAATTGACAAGTCATTTTAAGTGGAAGATCTTCTGCAAAAGGTTAACAATTTAGACAAGTAACATGTATTTTAATATGATATATAGTTTAGCATTTTATTTTCACAGAATTTATTAGAAAACTATCAGCTACACTTAGTATACTATCTATATTGAAATGATATAAAGAATTCTAGACCACGGGCTTTTTGGTATGAAGTATAATAACCTAAATAAGTTATTAAATAATACGCATGTAATTACTAATGAATAATTCAATATTTTCAATTTTTCATGCAATTGTTAACATGCATATTATTAGATGACTGACTCTTTAAAACATCAAACCTAAACGCGGTCTTCCACAAATGTTTGGTTAGTCGGACAGTTAATTCCAATTCTCAGTGTCGCTGATGGTGGATTTCGTAAGCTGCCAAGAAAGGGTGAAGTGTTGCGTCGACTATTACTCGACATGAAAACAAAAAAGCTAACTATGCCTATCAGTTGCTCCCACGTCATCAATGAAGTAACACAGATCTGATTTGCAGCCAAAATTTCAACAATCAAAAAAGTCAATGCCGTTGAAAAACTCAAAAGGTTTTATGAAATGTAAAGGCTGGAAAGAACAAAGCCAGGAAGACTGAACGACAGACTGAAGTGTAATGACACTCGGATCATATCATAACTTAAACGCAATATTATTAAAATATATAAATATTTTATTTATATAATTAATTAATGTGTCTAATAAGAATTTTGTATCTAAATTATTAATTGTGTGTTATTATTATATTTATATAATATAATTTATATTGTCAATATTAATTATAATCTATAAATATTTTTTTTTTGCTTTTTTTGCTCTATTTTTGCTTTCTACTTGACTATGAAATGAATAATAAAATTACAAGAACATGCAGCAAAATAATAATCAGTCGACAAAAATAATTATTTTATATTTTAATGTTATTATTATAATTATATTAATATTATTATATAATAATAACAATTATATAATTAATTATCAGTAATTATTAATTGTAATTTCGAACAATTAATAATTACGAGTTACACCACAGAGAAAATGTAAAATTAGTATGTCAATCATTTTATCATCCCAAGTCTGTATAACTGTTTTTAGTCTATTTGTGCTATCAAGATATTTTTCCTTGCTGGTTGATGTCCACTAGCAAACTGTTTCACTGTTTAATTCGTTTAGTGACTGTTCATTTTTCCTATATATTGGGATGATTACCGGATCATTCGTAAAGAAAGCCTCGATGTCATACATCAATATAATTCTTTGTCTTAGGCAATCCTTTCAAAACACTTCCATGGCTGTTCCACATCTTGATCTCGAAAGTGGGAGACCGTTATCCTTATCGAAATTTTAGACAAATTGATTTTAAAAGGATTTATTTTAATCGACTTTAATTTTAGACAAATTTCTTGTTAGGCTAATTTTTTGTTTAGACCAATTTTTTTAATCAAAAATTGTTAATTAATGTTAATTAATTTGTTAATTAATAATTATTCATTAATTAATAATAAAAAAATTGTTGTACAATAATTGGGTATTAAAGATCCTGTAACAAAGGCAGAAACAAAACTTTAAAACAAAAAATATAAAAAAAATGTAAAAAAAATATAAAACATTGTTTTATATTTTCGAATTTTTGTTTTATATTTTTCGAATTTTCGGTTTATATTTTCGAATTTTCGTTTTATATTTCGTGTAAACGCTATAAAACTAAGATTTTAAAACTTCGTTTAATTACATTGGTTTTCTTTTCTTTTCTCCGGAGGAAGGTTGATAATAGAAAATGTTACGTCTGTACGTTAGTCCTCCTCTGTAAACTAGCTTCTCCGCAAGTTGATGTCAGACTGGTTTCACTTCTGTTCCGTTCTAATTTTCGTTCACTCTTTATCGTCCGTAATTCGTTCAGTAACTCTTCGTTGATTAAAATTCACTAATTTGTTGTCTGCTTTTTCTGTTTCAACTTCAATTTCAATTTCTGTCATAATTCTGTTTTTTGTTTCAAATGGCTGTTATATTTATAACGGTGTTTTTCTGTTTATCTGAGTGTGTTATCATCGTGACAGTTTCTGATGATTTCAAGTTCCGATTTGTCAGCGCGGTTGTCACCATGCAGTATGTTCCTAATTATGGAACAATGACTGCTTTGTTTCTGAATGATATCACCGATTATTCATGATGAATAATCGCGTGATGTTATTTTCAATAACAAGGAATGATTCACTGGTAAGTTTAATTAATTTCTTTATTTCTTAATTAATTCTTTCTAATCTTTCAGGTTGAATATCTCTTCTCATGAAGGTCCGATTCCTCGACGGATCACACTCAGGGACTCTGCTCGACGAGAGCTATCAGGAGAGGGTCGGATGACTTTCTATGCTCACTGGGGGTTCGGTAATGGTCTTTGTCATTTTTGTCTTATTATTAATTAACTTTTAATTCTTCAGGGGTTAAAAAAAGTTAACTTTTCTCCGGCTGTTGCAATTTTCGACGGATTACTACCACTGATACTCCTTGCGAAACTCTATCGGGAGAGTGTCGGATGTTCAGTTTTCTTTATCGGGTGAGTTTTGGAGCGACCTCGTTTATTTTGATTTATGTTTTGTTTCAGTTTTTTGTGAGGTATCAACACGGCTGTGTGGAATTATCAGAAATGCCGTAGATGACATTAATTGGGGTTTAATTCAATGTAACCATGTCGTAATTTCCAAAAATATGTATTAAATGTCATTGTTTCTCTTCTTTTCTGTGAATTACATTTTGTAATATGTTAATGCGTTAATGTATGGTAAGGTGTAAATAGGTTACCGACCACAACATGAACAATACCCAGAACAGCGAACATTTACAATATTTTGGATAGTTGTAAAGCCTTACATTACTGTTTATTTCTTAACTAATTTAGTAATATAATTTCAACGGTATATGTTGTCTTTTACACAATTTTGATTCACAAAATTGACTTTTTTCATAAATATGTCAAAATGTCAATTTTTAAAAACTTTGTTGTTGTTGAGAGGTCGCAAGACATGATTCGATTCATATAAAACTTTGCTTGGATGTTTTTCTCATCATACCACAGAAAAATAGCGAGTGGGTCAAGTTATACTGAAAATTTTTTTTCACCCCATTATAATATAAAACATATATATATATATATATATATATATATATATATATATTAATTTTTAATGGTTATTTACTGAAATTTAGATTGTTATTAATTATCATCCTTGTTTTTTTTATTTTTTTTATTCATATATTATTAACGGTAATTTATTTTATAATAATAATTGTTATTTTTATCGGGATTGTCATCTTCACGATATAGTCGCCAAGATGATAATTAAAAAAACTTAAAAATATTTAAAAAATCGATGTATTAATTTATGATACAATAAAATATGATAATTAATTTATTTAATAATTAGTATATGAATAGTGTGAATACTTGATCTTAGAATTTTAGTGTATTCGATTCTGTCATCAATTTACGGATATCGAATTCTTGATTTATTCGTCCTGATAAATATCGTTCCACAATTATATTTCCAAAACTTATTATTACTACCAACTAATATTCAAGTTATCAAAATCAAATTATTCTTCTTTGATATTCAAGACTATTATTTTTGGGCAGTGCGTCGGATCGTTAAAAAATAATTCTGTTTTATTATTTAACTGTTTATTTAACTGTTGTTTATGATAATTCGTGATTACTGTCTCTCTTGTTTGTGTATTTTAATTTCATTATAATTATAATGTCTCTACAACTATTATTTTTTTATGATTGAAAATAAGTCAATTGATAAATAACTAATTCTGTTAGGTTGGGCATTTTCTCTGTACAATTGACTTGTTTTTAATAAGTGGTATCAGAAGTGGGATAGGTTCACTTCAGTAGTATACCCACCAAGCTAAAAAATTAAATTCTACAGAAAACCTGGCGGATTATAAAATCGATAATACGATGCAACATATTTCTTCAC
Organism: Girardia tigrina; assembly: GCA_001938485.1. Classification (NCBI taxonomy): domain Eukaryota; kingdom Metazoa; phylum Platyhelminthes; order Tricladida; family Dugesiidae; genus Girardia; species Girardia tigrina. Next base: position 6,199 of record MQRK01243094.1, on the reverse strand, counting down.
ACAAACTTAATATTAACCTAACAAGTTTTTTTAGATAAACCCCATTCCCCTTACCGTTGGATTGATATTTGTAATAATATGTATAAGTTCCACGGGATAGACAAACCAAAATTTGTTTGCATTGAATTAATAAATAAGCTAAACCCAAATATTTTTATCAAAATTGGATATGGCCTTAAAAAATTCTCCAATAATAACAAACCTCTAATACTCCTCAGAGAAAATTTAGACAAACTATATCCAATTAACAAACATGTTGTTCTTGAAGAATGTTTTCGCGATAATAATCTTGGGATATAAAACAAACTGATTATTTTTCTGAGTTGAGATGCAAAATCAAAAATGAGGATGGAGAACCAAATCTTGATCTCATAATTTTTTTTCCTACGTAACTTACCTACATACATTAAAGACATTCTCATCATCCGCGAAAACAAACAACTCGATTCATAAGCTGTACTAGCTGATCGTTTACTTTCGAATAAAGAAAACGAATAAAGTACGCCCTTTATGAATCTCCTAGTAGCAAACCAAATTTGAGTTAAGGAGATCGCTATGATGTGTTGTTATCAAAATTAGAAGAACTTGCTAACGAAAATAAAGAACTAAAAAAGGAAATTATACAGTTAAAAAATCAATCAAATCGTAATGTTTATAAGAATAAATCTAACCACCAATTACATTATCCTGAACAGAGATACTCCAACGATAATATTCACTATTGTTATCATCATAATAAATTTAATACTAAAGCTTATAATTGTATTCAACCTTGCAATTTAAATCCCTATAAGTTAAACGTGATTGGTCGGCTGATTAAACGTAACCCAGCTGACCTCAACGGAGTATTTTCGGTGAACCCTATTAATTTTGCGTTTTCGTTTTTGGTTGATTCGGTGCCAATTATTTCTGTTTTGCCTCTCAAATATTTACAAATACAAATATTTATGTCATTCATTTAAATATGCACCCATATTATCTACACATTTTTTTCATTTGAACGACAGCTTATTGAGGCCATTTGAAAAAAATTTTGCAGGGTGAAAAAAATGAATCTAAAGGCCATTTTTACAGAGTCTTTGAAATTGGATTTTTTTCCAATCAAAATTTGTTTAAATTAAGGAATAAATGTTAATTAGTTGTGGCTAGGTCTGGTGAGTATGGATGATGATGCAGAAATTCAAACTCAAGTTCCTGTAGTTTTGCACGATCCAGAGTGCAGTATGTGGTTTTGCATTGTCATGGAGAAAGATGAGAGTCGATCAGTTTACCAAACGCGGCTGTTTTTCTTTGAGTTTCCGCATCATTTCTTCCAATTGGTTACAGTAGACATCTGCTGTCATCGACGAATCAGATTTCATGAAGTAATAATGGATTATACCTGCAGCAGACGATCAAACACTCACCATCAACTTTTTTTGATGAATTTTGTGTTTTGGACTGTGTTTTGGTGCTTTATTCGTGTCCACCAGCTTGTTAAACATTTGCGATTATCATTTTAGATCAACTTTTCATTACAATGACGATTTGATTTAAAAAGTGATCATATTTATAACGATAAAGTATCATCACGTAAGCATCTAAATGCTTTTGTTTCAGCTTTTAATTCAGCTCATGTGGAATCTACTTATCCAACTTTTCACTTTACTAATTTGGGCTAGGTGAATCAATATTATTTGTTTTGTAACAACAAACGTTAGCGATAAATCCTGAGCCGTTTGTGATGAATCCGACTTCACGGTTACCTTTAGTTCTTCATTGTCAACCTGCGTTCCTGGGCGACCACGACACTCATTATAGGCTAAAATTACCTTTCACGAATTCCCTGAACCAATGATATTTCGCATCTTTGCTGATGCTGAGGTCCATAATAGATCGAATTTCTGCTTTTTCCATTTATTAAAATACTGATTATTAAAACAAGTTATCAATAATTTTAATTAATTTTTATTGATGTGTTCAATAGCCAAGATATGTTGAAATCTAACAAAAACATGAGCAGTAAAATGTTAAGTCATTGCCAAATTATAACTATTTGAATTTCTTGTAATCATGCCTACAAATTTCACACTTAACAACCTAATATGTTAATAAACTCAAATTTTTATTACTATCTTATTTACAAGCATATTTGGGTGTTACAAATATTAATCTGAACTTGAAGACTGAACGTATTGTTGATTAAATAAAAAAATAGTGTTGAATAAATAAAATTAAAAAAATAATAATAAGATTTATTATTATTTTACATTTAATTTAAAAATAGATTAAATGAATTATCTGTTTATTTATAAATAAATTAAATTAATTATCGTTTTGTTTATATGTAAATTAAATTTAATATTCTTTATAATACAAATCTATATTATAGATTAACGTAATCCTTAGATTTATTTTTTATAAATAAAAAAAATTTAATTTATCAATAATATTTATATTCTTTAATGCGAACACTAACAATTTAACGGATGGAGTAAAAGAAGGTAAGTAGAATATTATTTTACAAAAAATATGAATCGAAGAAGACTACCTAATCAAAATATAATTACTTCCTAGAGCCCTCAAAGTTCGGGTATGATAATTTATTTGTCCTCCCTGCGACCAGTATTGCGCCCCCCGACTACAGGGCGCTGCAATCACGCGAGTCCTGCGCCCACTCTGCTATCACCTCGATTTAACGAACATTGCCTTCACATTTTAAAAAAATCAAAACCCCGCTTTAACGAAAATTTACCTATGAGACACCCGTTCTCTTTTTATTTTATACGCAAATTAATAAAATTAAAGTCAATAATCTTATTTTATTTAAATTTTTAAACTGATAGTATATTTAAATATCAAAACTGCAATTTAGTGAGATTATATTCAGTTTTTAATGTTCGATCGACCAACATTTTTAGGCGAATTTATTTAAGATAATTTTAACTGTGTACATTGAATGGTAAATTCATGGGCTGTTGTTGACTTCCATTTTAAGCTATATTTTAATTCTATAAATCTAATATTTAATAAACATATCAAATTAATATTTTTAGTCTACTTCTAAATTCAATTTTTTCTTCATGTGATTAGATTTTTAATTTTTTCTATACATTCAAATTTAATTTCTGAAATATTCTCTGGTGGTGCTGTGTCTTCTGAGTTTCCTGAACTGGAATAATTTAAATTACAGCGCTGAGTTTTCTCAATTTCGGAGCTCTCTTCTATTTTTTCCGTGTTTTCGGCCTCATTCCCGATTCAATTTAAATATTCTGAATGGGAATGAAAGGTTTTTAGCGGACTCTTAAGACTTTGAAGAGAATTTTTCCATTTCCACTATGAACTTTTGAGTTGATTTGCGAATTAATGAAATCTATCAAATAAATAAGTTTTTTTAACATGGTTTTTTTACCAATAATGTCAGCCCATTTTTTCTTTATCATGAATGGCCTTTGCTAATCAATTAATTAGTGTTTGATTTGCCCGTTCAATCTGCCATTGTGATTGTGGATGACAAGCTCTTCTGTGATCCTTCAGTATTGCAATGGACACGGAATATCCGGAAACATTTCGGTCGTAGATTTAGAAGCTACTCTTGCGAAATCTACCTTCGACAATGTCAAACCATACTGGATTGTTTTTTTTGTGTCTTGATTAACGAATTGTTTTCAATAAAGTGTATGGATTTTGTTTTTTAAATTTTAAAAATGAAAAGTAAATAAAATTTGGGATGAATCGGCCATTACCGTCAAACCCCGCTATTAACGAATATTTTCTCGATCCCCGTGTTTTTCATTAAACCGGGGTTCGACTGTATGTGTTTATAAGAGATCTAGAACTTACGGCAATAAATGCAGCTAGAGTTGAATTTCAAAAACCTTAAAATAAAATATTGTTTTCGTTTCGGTCAATGCTTTTGGAGAAAAAT
>MQRK01243091.1:0-16096 GCA_001938485.1 Girardia tigrina | reverse complement strand
TATATATATATATATATATATATATATATATTTATCTTTATTGTTTTATGTTAAAGGAGTTAATTGAAACACGTTATCAGTTAGCTCTTTTACATGAATAATTAAATAAATTTCTATTTTCAAAACATTTTACCCAGAAGTTTTAAATTTTGCCACCACTAGAAAATTTCTACCTAAGGAAAGTGTTTTGCTCCCCCTGGTAAAAATACTGTGGGCGTCTGTGATACCAAATAAGAGGAGAGTCAAAGGTTAACTCTGTTCTCGACCCCGTAATAGTTGTGTAATACAATTTTAAAAATTTTCTAAATTTGTTGGTTATGTAATATTTTATTTATTTTATTTTGTAATATCTCACAAGGACTATTTAAACTTTGCATATAAAAATACTTCAAGCATTTTATTTAACTATTTTCAAGTATTTTAACGTAAACTTCAAGTATTTAATCAGAACTTCAAATAACTAATAAAAATGCAAGTATCAAAAGAAAAAAATCAAGTTTTTAAATTAAATTTCAAGTAATTAATAATAATAAAAGTGGTAATAAACATCAGCTATTTTATTTTACAAAATCAAGTACAATTAAAAGATTCAAGTAACTATTAAAAATCTTAGTATAAAAAGAAAACCACAAGTAATTAAAAATTTATTACAAAAATCAAGTACGATTTATAAGTTTGTTTAAGTAAAAAAATTTTTACTAAATTTACCTAAAGTATAATTTTAATGGCATCATCAATAGTTTTTCTACAATATTTCAGTGAAGAAGAATCGGAGACGAGAGAGAAATAAAAGTAATTGAATGTGATTAAGAAGGGAAGACTCAAGCGATTTCGTGACTGGATCTGTGAGAAGCAATTCAGTCTGATGCAGGAGGCCCTGAAAATCATTAATAATGAGGGACAATGGACCTAAAACTTTTTAAATGAAACCTCTGAAGACGTCAAAGTATATTATCACTGCAAGTGCATGAAGTCGAGGAGTATTCAATGCAAAGCTGGCCCTTATCTTCTACACAAATACTATAGTAAACAAGTCGCCTTGTACCGAGTCAACGAGAATATTTATGCATTCGAGAGTCGAGGTATTTCAACTTAAACGCGATTGGTAATCAAACAGTTGCTTGACCTGACCATTAAAGCATAAAAGATCCTGGAGAACCTGAGAGATATACGCTTACCTATAAAGAACAAGTCACAGATTCAGACTTATTTGAATTTGCTGCACAGTGAAAAATATGGACAATCTAAAGTAAATCTAGGCGAATTCTTACGATGGGGCAAAGAATATATACACGTTGTAGAAGATCTTGAAGACCAGGCCGTCGTGATGGGATGAAACATTTGCTTTGGCGTTAAGCTGAGCGATGACGAGGATACTGAGGATGATGACAGTCCTTGATTTCTTCATCTCAAAAAAAAACGCTTGATGAAACATTAAAAAAATTCTGACAAGCTTTACTCAGATGCCACCTACAATATAAACTTCGAAGGATATTCCGTTCTTGTTGTTGGCTTGACTGATTTAAGCAAGCCGTTTCATCCATGCTGCATTAGCTCGAATGAGACGTAACAAGACTTTGAATTTGCGTTTCAAAGCATTAAGAGCGACTTGGTGCGACTTGTATTCTCACGTCATCAACAAATAATGCATAAAAAACCAGCAAACCTTCTGTGAACGATTGCCACTGTTGCGTTTTCTTATAATTGCATTTGAAGTAGCACATAGTTGGCCAAACGAATACAAACACGGTGATAAGACATTCAACGTGTTCATTACCATTTCGTTAAAGGACTGTACAATGTAATATAAGTTTACCAAGAAGATAAAAATTATTTTAGAACAAGTTAAGAAGGCACTGTCTACTATATCCCGAGAGGTGATCAATTGAAAGCAATAGCTGAGCAAATACAGCAATCTCCGGACTTCATCTGGACAAATTTTGAGAAATTACAAAAGTGAGCATTTGCTGTCTTGTTTGTGACAATACCAGCAAATACTGAGTTGTGGTAAAGCTGTGACACATGGATATACCACCCACTTCATGAAAAACTTATAATGTAAGCGTATTATTGGCATTGAAATACGTATTAAGCTTGTCATGCCACAAACATTAATATTGACAGAAAGCGAAGGCGCAGCCGACCCAAGAAATTTACTCGAGCTTTATTGTACATTAATATAAAATTATTAATTAAATAAACTTTTTGTTATACTTATCTTTTATTTGCTTAAAAATTTTTTTAATTGAAGATTTTTAAGAAAGCACTTGTCAAAAATTAAATAAATACTTGAAGATTTTTAATAAATACTTGAAAATATATTTTCTTGCTTTAAGATTTTTAATTTGTTACTGAAATTTTTATACTAAATTACTTGAGTTTTGTTAATGAACTTACTTGAAGTTTTTATTTAAATACTTGAACTTTAACCCTTTCAATCACCTTGTATCACATGTGATACGCGCGTTCTTAGTGCTGTAGTATGGCAGTTAGAATAATTTGACCCAAATGCTCACCGTGTAGAAGTTCTATACAGCTTTGCGAATATTTTCATAGCTGGTATGCATCATTACATCATCACAATGTGACACAAATGAGATTTATGTGGAAACATGGTTGAGACAATCGTCGGAGTAAATGTGCGTTCAGTGTTTTTTTGTAGATTTTTTTACAAAAAAAGTGAATTTTCGTTTGAAATTTTGATCTTAATCAATAGAAATTCGACTGATCTTGAAAAATAACATTATTTTCTTGCAAAGGTGAAGGAAATTTTACTCTGTGTTAGGATTTTTGAAAGTGTATCATATATGAAACATCCTATATTTTTTATTGGCGAATGGATACAAAACATTGTAAAATTATGTTATTGAAAAACCCCTTACCAATTAATAAAACATATTTCATATAAATATTCATAAGGAAAGTAATTCATGACTGAAAGGGTTAAACATAGACCATTTATTATTATTACTATTATTACAATTAAATGATTGAAAATATTATTTTACAATTAAGTCAAATAATAAAGACAAATCAAGTTACAAAAGATTTATTGGAGTACTTGATATATACGGATTTGAAACATTTGAAGAAAACAGTTTCGAACAATTTTGCATCAATTTTGCAAATGAAAAACTTCAGTTGCAATTCAACATGGTTAATTATTTATATTTATTTATTTATCTTATATTTTAAGTTAGCACGTTTTTAAATTAGAACAAGAAGAATATATGAATGAGGGTTTGGAATGGTCATTCATAGATTACTACAATAATCAACCTTGTATTGATCTCATTGAGTCAAGACTTGGGCTTTTGGATCTATTGGATGAAGAATGTAAAGTAAAATATTTTACATTTTCACAGTTTTAACTTTTTTCAATAATTTCTCTATTGTTTTGAAATTAATATTAAGCAAGGCAGACAATTTGTAATTGCTAATTCTAATCTCTTAATTCTTTATCAGCAATTAGTATTTTGAAACATTGATTTTAGAATACCATTAAATCTTTCACATACGAAATTAGTTTGTGAATGATAAGGAGTTATTCTCAAATATCATCTTCGCATAATTTGACTGACAGATTTAATGAATCCTTTTGTAAAGTTTTTTTCCTTAATTTGTTCTTTTTCAGATTTTTTTTAATTAATTCATCTTAATGATAATTATCAAAACATTTAATAATTAATAAAAAATTTTTTTTTAATTTTATGTATTCATAACTGTAAAGAGCTAATTGAAACTGATATTTCAATGAGTTCTTTTAACTAAATATATGTATAAATAAAAATAACAAAAATAAATTTATATTTAACGAAAGATTAACGAAATAGTAAACTAACAGTTATAGTGAAAGTAATCAGATTCGGAATCAAGATAATTTGAATTCTTGTTCGAGTGGTTATTGTCTATATATTTGGAGTGATCGCGAATGAGATTGGTAAAAGCTGCGGTGAAAGAATAAATTGTATTATAATTGGAAATGCTGATCGAGCTCGAGAGATTCGATGGCTACAAGTGAAAACGTTATTCAATAAATTGAGATCGAGAATTGCTATTGAATTGGCTGACAAATTGTCCTTTATTTGTATAGCAAAAAACATGTACTTAAGTCCACTATTGGCAGTTTAATAATTCCACGATACTGGTTCAATTTGTGAGTGAGGGAGTCTCCGTTGTTAATTAGAAAGTCTAATTTTCCATTTTAATATCAAAATTTTTAATTAATGATTTTAATTTACATTTATGTATATATATATATATATATATATATATTCATATAAAGTTATATTTTATAAATAATTTATAATTTATATTTATTTATACATATATGCGTGACTATAGGTCACTACAATAACAATTTTTATAATTTTGTGAATTAACCTTGAGGTTATGTATTTAAACCGTAAACACCGAAACGAATTTTTATTCAAATTTATTTCAGGTCAAACTATTTAATGTTTATTTTAATTATTTGAATTGCAATTTAATTGCCTTATTTCTCTTTCATTTGAGAATATATTTATGATTTTAAAATTAGTTGAAATAAATAAACTTTTAATTATACGCAGAAAATTTTCGAAATTATTTAACACTATTTTTACAGACGGTATAAAATTACAATTTCAAATTATTTTAATGTATAAAGTTATAAAGTCAGTCGATAAGAGGTAATTTTAAGTCGTGGTAGAAATAGTGTGTTTAAAGATCTCATTGTTAAATAATACTTTTTATATACTTTTTAATGTTAATACATGATTATTTAGCTCGTGAAGGGTTCTGATGAAAACTGGTGTTGTAAAATTTATTCTCATCACTTAAATAAATCCTACCATTTCAAAAAGCCAAAAATGTCCAATTCAGCATTTATAATTGAACACTTTGCAGGTTCCGTTGAGTACGAATCTTCGGGTTTCATAGAAAAGAATCGGGATTCTGTTCTTGAGGAACAGATTAATCTTCTTAAGGCCAGCGATGTTAGTCTTCATTACTTTTGATTTATTTAAATAATAATATATTCTTTAATATATTATAGTCAATGGAAAATTAATTGATCAACCAGATGTTAAAAATGACATTGTTAAAAGTTCTTGTCAGTTTTTTGAATTAAACTTATTTTGTATTTCCATATTTATCATATTGTGAATAAATTTAAATATAACACATGTAATTACAAGTAATAATAAACAATTATGACGAGCATTTTTAGTAAAAGATGTGCAAAAATATTTAAAACACATTTTGTAGATGCAGCTTACGAAGCTGTAATTACAAATAATACTAATTTTAGTTGTTTATATGTCCACAGCTCTTCAAATGTCTTTCAATTAGTTGACAACAAATATAGACTTATCACAAATTTTAAAACATGTGAATGCAAAACAACCTATTATAATGGCATTCCTTGTCAGCATTTGTGTGCAGCATTCAGAATGTGTAATATAAGGGGACATTATTGTATTCACACATTTCATTATGCTTATGTATATTATGCTTCATATTCGGAAAATATTCAGCTTCTGTTAACGCTAAATTAATGCAAACAAATATAACTGAGCCAGTTTCTAAAGGACCTAGAAGTAGACCTACAATATGAAGAGTACACCAGGCATTTGAATCATAAATTTATTTGATTAAAACGTTTTGCTTATAAATATTAATTTGCATTTATATTAATTTGCATTTAAATATTATATTTAAAAAAATTTTTCCTGTTTTTTAAAAACGTTTTATTTTTTTAATTTAGAAAAAAGTTTCTTTAATGTTCCTAATTTTAATTTATTTTTCAAATTTTAAAAATATTTTTTAAACAAATATGTTTATTATATTTTAAGGTGGATTAAATAAAAGTTTAACCAATTACATTCCTAACCTCCAATTATATAACTCTAAATATTTCTATCAATGTTATGAAAGCGGTATTTAATTTCATACAAGAATAGCTGTTTTAAATGCCAATAGAGATATACTTTTCAAAAAAGAATAATATGAATTAATCAGTATTTTTCATAATTATACATTTTAATGTTTTATACATCAATTTATTTTCCTATTGTTTTTATTTTTATTACAAAGTCTGAAAACAAATAAACGAGTAAAAAAATAGATCATATTTATATATTTTTAATTTTCAGCAACATTTTCATATGGATCTTTTTATACTTCAAATCAAAACTTTGCAAAGTATCTTTTTATATTTTATGGATTGAAAAAGTTGAGTCATATATATAATTCATGATAATTATTTAAAAAAATAATTAAATATTTCGATGGAATTATAAGTCTTCCAAAAAACCTTTACAAAATCTCCGTAAAATTTTAAACATTCATAATTTTGATTGTAAATCGTTTTCACTTATCTTATTAATTAAAAGTATTATTGTCGTTTAGGTATCATTAATAGCAGAGCTTTTCATTGATGATGACACGGATAGATCTACATCTTATAATTCTAAAGCTAAAAGTAATTTAAGTTCTCCTAAAAATATTCAAGTAGCTAAACAAGAAAATTCAAGAAAGATGAAGAAAACTGTTGGGAGTCAGGTATTTATATCTTTTATATGTTTTCATCTAAAATTCGTATCATTAATTTCAGTTCAAAACTTCTTTAAAAATGTTAATGGAAATACTAGACAAAACGAATCCTCATTATGTTAGATGCATTAAACCGAATGATTTAAAACTTCCTTTTACGTGAGTTTATTATATGTCTATTTATTTGTTTAGTGTTGAAATGTAAGTATTAGATCAATTCAAAAATAATGTCGTTTGTTAATGAAGATTAATTTTAAATTTGTTTGCAAAATACAAGTATTTTAATCTACAATAGAGTCACAATAGAATAACTTCTTCCCACCGTGAAACTATTTTGTTGCCATGGGAATTGACAATGCGTCCGCATCCATCGCTAACCTTCGTGTTCTCCGTTTACTCGATTTTGTCTGTTCATGTTGTGAACATACCATACAGTCTTTCCGTGAAAACGCATCTGCATTTTTGTGTAATTCCCATTTACGATATTCTAAGAACATATCCAAACTGCTCAGAAAATTCATCCAGTTTTGAAACTGAAGGGTAATCGGTTTTTTCGTCGTCATCATAAGTTCAATTGCCTTATGATCGGTTCTTAACTTAAATTTTGCGCCATACAAGTAGTGCTTAAAGTGTTACGTGAAATGAAAAATTACTAATAGCTCTTTCCTGGTAATGCAATACCCAATCTCATGTTTTGTCATTGACTTAGATCCGTATGCAATCACCTGTTCTTCACCTTTCTCATTCCTTTGGGATAACACTGCTCCTATCGTATCAAAAGAAGCATCAGTCTCTAATATAAATTCTTTCCCAAAATCAGGATAACAAAGTATTGGGGCGGTTATTAGTGCTTCTTTTAGTTTTTTAAATGCCACTGAGTGTGAATCCGACCAATGCACCATGTCTTTCGAACTTCCACACATTTCTTCCAATAGTTTTTGATAGTTTTGAATAATTTTGTATAAACTTTCTATAATAATTACATAATCCCAAGAAACTTCGCAATTTCTTTATACATTTTGGTTTTTCGAATTCCACTATCGATTTTATTTTGTTTGGATCAGTCTTAATTCCGTCTCTGTTCACTATATGCCCTAAAAATCGTAGTTCTTTTTGAAATCTACATTTGAATCTACATTTTTCGGGATTTATTCTCAGTTCAGCCATTTTTATTTGTGCAAATAGTTTTTCTAACCTTTCCATGTGCTTCATTTTGGTTTTCGAAAAAATCAAAATGTAGTCAAGATAGACCAGGGCTTCTTTCCACAACATCTCTTTCAAAACATCCGTCATAAGCTTCTGAAATGTTGCTGGTGCAGCTGCAATGCCAAACGGCATTCTTGTGAAGCAATACTGTCCCATTTTAGTTGAAAATGCTGTTTTCAACTTTAAAGAATCTTTTAATTCTATTTGATAGTAGGCATTTACCAGGTCAATGGAACTGAACCATTTCATTCCTCTTAATGAATCTAACATTTCCTCGGTGTTTGATATAGGAAAGGCCGGCCACTCTGTCACTTGATTCAACAACCTGAAATCCAAACATAAACGAATTTCCTTCTTTTCTTTTTTCCAAACACACACCATCGGTGTGTTCCACGGTGATGAGCATTTCTCTATTATCCCGTGTCGTTCCAAATTACGAACAGCATCATCTATATGACTTTCTAAATGAGTTGGTTGTCTACGCGGTTTCTGTAAAATTAGTTGTCCGGATGTCTTAATTCGATGTTTTACTAGTGATGTCTTACCAATGTGCCATCCTCCAGCCATAAAAATATTTTAAAATTTTTTATTACATGTGTATAGTTTGCCATCCTCATTTAAATTTGATTTTTCTTTTGCATTTAAAATTCTCATTTCATCTGTATATTTCAACTTATCTATATACGGATTTAGAGCGCATACTTCTCTATTGATTTCAAGTATATTTTTTTGTTTGTTTCATCCATTTCATCGATTCCAGCGACTAGTGCTTTGTATCTGTTGGGTTGCCATCTTTTCTGATCTCGATGTACATTCAGTACTTCATGTTTATAACACTGGTACCATAAATGACCTGGAGCATTGCAATTTGAACATTTCAGGTACGGACATTCTTTCCGAATATGTCCTTTACCTCGGCACCCATAACTTACTTTGATATTTTCTGGACATTCTCGTTTCATGTGTCTGGGTTTCCTATAATTAAAAAATTCAAAAACTTTACCATCGTGTCCACTGAATTGTCGGTGAATCCTTTGGTTTGGCGTTTCATTTCTTTTTGTGAAGTCTGGTCGAAACATCCTTGTCTGTTGGAATCTTGGCTGATTGACATAATTCGATCTATCCTGTAATACATTCGGGAACGTTTTCTGTCGTTGTATTTGGACTTCGGCCTTAATATTTTCCATTTTCTCGATGACAGCTTTGATGGATTCGGGTGCTTATTGCATGTAGCAGAGAAATCTGAGATTTTTAAATCAACCGCTTCGTAAGTGGCAAGCATATCTCTACTTATGAATGCCTTGACCATTGTTGCTTTTATGGCTTCATTGATCTGGGCGACTTCAAAAAATCTTCGACATTCGGATATAAAGTCTTCAATATCCTGTGATCCATCGCAACGTTTTGGAGCCAGATTGCCTGTAACACTGGCCGTGGTCGCCATGTAAGAATTTTCCATCAATAATTAATAAGTCGAAATAAATTTCAAAATTTATTCTTATTTTAAAATGTGCGCGTTTTGTGTTTATTTAAACAAAAAGCATCGAGAAACCTAATTCAGAATATTTTGGATCCATTATTATAATATTGTAAATGTTATCTTAGTATAGTAAAAATATTATATGGATATAAATATAGTTATTTATCCTTACAGACGTATTTATATTAGAAAAGTTTAAGAATTAATTGTTTCATTATTATCACCACAGAATTGTATTAGAGTTTGAATGACAAAAATTGCTAAATTATTTTGCTTACTAGCTCTAGTAACTAGCGCAAGATTTATCTAGAATCTAGTTAAATATGTAATTATGACATGCTGAGTCATCTTGCCAGAGTCTGGAGATAGAGAGAAAATTTAACTGGCCAATCAGAGTGAGTTGTGAGCCAGTTGATAAGCAAAATTAATCTTTCGATTGTGATTGTCGAATTTTAAATGAATTTTGTTGAGACGATTTATTCGATGTTAGAATACAATTTTGCGGAAACGAATTTTTGAAATTTGAGTGAATTTCGTTGAAACGATTTATCGATATTTTCTACCACAGTAGAGCCTTCTAACTGAGTATAGACAAGATATTGAAGTGAATGTGGAATAGTAAAGAAGAAATAGTTATGTTCCTGAAGATGTAGTATTTTCTGTTTGACTTTATTAGTAACACTGTTTGTAAAATTTATATGTATAATTTATAAGATATTTTAATTCTCAGCATTTAAATAATTATTAGTGTTATTAAATATATATATATCTATATCCATATCAATATTTATAAACGTTTAAAAATAGAACTACTAAAAATAACCTCAAATAAAAACGGTTGTTTAAATAATAATTATTTAATATTTTGTAATTTAATATTATAATATTTTCATTAATTATAAATAGTAATTGAAATAGGCAAAATATATATGCGGCCCTCTGATAACAATCATGTTTTCAATGCGGCCATTCGTACAAAAAATTTTGCCAACGCCTGATTTAAACTATTTCAATAAGTGATTATTTATGTAAACATTCGTTTTCAAAAGACAAATTTATTCCAATGGTTTTCTCTTTAAAGTTTTCCATTTAGTACACCAAAGCCACTCTGTTATGTTAAAGTTGCATGGATGTTAAACATGATTACATATTTTTGCATTAATTTTATACTGAATATGATATGTTAGGAATTAATAGTAAACGGAAAATTTTTGAAATAGACAATCGAAATTAAGTTAAATTAGTTAATTAAATATAATTTTATAAAATACCGGTTTAACAAAAAAAAAAATAAAACTTTAGTAATTTAGTTCCTCAATTTTTTTTAAGAAATAATTAAATAAATTTATTAAATATAAGTTAAATGTAAATCAAATAAAAAAAACAAATTGTTTTAATAATTAGCAGAATTTTTCCGGGAATTGAAAATCAGAGTGGAAATTGGAATTATCAGAAGATCAACGCAATCAATCAATTTTTCAATATCCGATAATTAAGTGTGATTAATAAATATAATTTAGTGATGGATATTTGTTCTCCGAGTGGTGTTCCCACAGATTCTAACATGATATATAATATTTTATACTGCATATGACATTGAACAAGAGTGTATTTGAAGAGTTTCTTACTTTTTACTTGAACTTACTAAGTAAAAAAGAGTATCGATATGGTTTTTTTACATTTTTTCCTAAATCAAATATCACACTTTTAGATGAAAAAGTTGAGAATTAGAATCTCTCTTTATTCTCTAAATTAGTCTGATTGACCTTCTAAAGCAACTTTGAAACATTTATTTCATTTTGAGTGACATGACTTCACAGAAAAACAACACTACGGTCATCAAACAAGCAAATTATTTTTTTTCTAACTTTGTTTTTTATTGGTAAATACAGCTTAGTCTACAGATTTATTGCATGTACTTTGGGTATATTAATAAATGGATCTTTACAGATGTGCTAATCAAAGACTTGTAATTTAAATAAAACATGCATGATTTTTTATTAAGTTATTATTTTAATAATATTTAAACAGGTTTTGTCCAGAAAGAGCTGTGCAACAATTACGTGCATGTGGAGTGATTGAAACTATTCGACTGAGCGCTTCTGGATTTCCCTCAAGATGGACGTATCAAGATTTCTATCAAAGATATTATATTTTACTATCAAAACGTATACTTCATAAATTAGATTGCAAAATAGCATGTCAAACTATTGTGGAGAGTTTAATCAAAGTATATATATATATATATATATTTAATTTAAGCTATGAATTAATTTGTTTGTTTTCGATAATTATTACACGACCAAGCTTCTATAAATTTAAGAGTTGATTATTATTTCTTTAATATTATGTTTTCGATTAGTCAAATAATTTATAATTTTTTTTAATTTGAAATTTTAACAAAACTTAAATAATTATGTAAAATATAAAATATATAAAGTTTATAAACTAAAAAAAGTTTAAAAGAATTTTTTTAAAAAAACCATTAAAAATTAAGTAATGATGTCAAACAAAAAGAGTTTAAAAATCTACAAAGTTTATTATAAATTTAATTTAAAATAAGTTAAATATTTTTAAAAAGGATTTTGAAAATAAAAAAAAGATTATTATAAATTAAATTTAAAATAAGTTTATTTGATTTTAAAGAAAATTTAATAAATGGATTTGGGCGAAATGATCAAAGTAACGAAAACTTTGTTTAAATGTGTGTATTATTTTCATTAATAAACTTATTTTTCATTAACGCTCTTATTCTCTCATGAGAAGACTCAAGATGTATTTACGGAGCTCAATGACACAAAGTGGTTTTAACAATCTAATGTTGCGAAATTGTCACAAGGATAGGGCAGACAAATTGGATCTTCTTGCAATAGCAAGATACTTTGTGTATGTCAACCCTCACAGAAGGGAATTTTAGAAACATATTGTTAACTGTATCGTTTAAATAAAATTTAAGTAGTTTCTTGGTTTTCAAAAATAAACTCGATCATGTAATTTGATGGGGTCTGTTTTTTCTTCTTTTCCGCTTTCCCAGGTGTAAAACCGTTCCGGCGCCTACGTGCTCTACGTCTCATATCATAGAACTACGCATATGTTTCATAAATTCTGATGTAATAAATTCTAAACACCATGTCACTTAAAAATACAAACTATAAAACTGAAATACTGTATATAATTAGTTCATATAACTTGAATTGTAATGCTTTCCTTCTCAGATTGAGAATTACCAACTGAGACTTTCTATTTATATTGATAGAATATTTATTAAAATTGTACTTTTATTGACGCATTAATGTGTATGATTTCATTTACTTTGGCCAAATATGGCCAAATAGGGTTGAAACAAAATATGAGCATTAATGAATTAATGAAACTTGAAGCATCATGAATTACCATCAATTTCATTTCTACGAAGTACAACAGTTATAAATGTAAAGTGGTTGTCTACCTAATTTTAATATATTTTAATCCACACCATTTAATATTATCTATAACATATAAATGTTTTGTGAGATATTTCACCCAGAAATGTAGTGTTAAATATAAAAAAGATTAGGAAATTAATTTTCTAACATTATTTTCAACTGTTTTAAATCATTGATTCAGTTTTATAAGTATAATATTTTTCCATTCTTTTTATTAGCTTACTTGATATATATAGGTATATTAAGCTGGATTGAAAATATTCTAAATTAATCGAACCGTTTTCAGACAATTAAATTTTTGTAACCAATGAACTGCAAAAATGTAATTTAAATTTTTATTACTATATTAAGGGGGTACCACAGTCACCCCCAAGCTTTCAAGTTATAGTCTGTTAATGCTAAATACAGCAATAATAGTCCCTCAGTTATACTGTTCGCAAAAATGAGCAAAATTATTTATTATTACAAGTAAAATTTAGGTGGAAAATGCAGTTTATTACAAGAAGTCACTTTAAGTCGTTCGGCTAATCTGATCTGGATTTCTTCATCTGTAATATAACACCGTGACGTAAGTTGTGTCCGTAAACTTTGCGACTCACTGCAGTAACATCCTTGAGATTTCTTTCCACATCCTGTGATTGACATGGGTATGAAGAAATAATAGTCCGTTGATGATGATCAGCAATAAAATCAGAATCTATGTTGCTGAGAATTGGAGGAGGGGTAACAACAATATTGGTCAAATCTATCATATATATGTACTACCTGGAAGAGAAATTCAGAGATACCTTTGCCTTGTTAAAACATCGAACTTGCCTAGTCCCCATTGTACATTGCTGGTGTGCGCCAATGACCTTGTCACAAGCAAACTTTTTCGTCTTTTCATCTTTATCTCCTACAGCGGTCAACAAGATGTTTTCTGGATGATAAAAATAGTAGTTATTAATCAAAACAGGAGCAATGATATTCTGATCAACCTTGTCAAGTTCCTGGTATCTGGAAATCATAAAGAAGAAATTCTTAGCACCACCCTACGCATTTAAGTGACATTTGATATTGAACCAACAAGGGGTATAAAACACGACGAAGAATCTAACCAGCCTTAAAAGATCTTCTGAAGGATGTTCCTGTGATATATATAGACAGAGTAAAGCGTTCACCATGGTCAACCATCGAGCATGACTCCTAGCACCAGGTTGAGCTATCTGTGAAAATGATACGTCCTTGTTACCAACACGTAAATCTTGTTGTACCAGGAGACATTTTCAGTAAATATGACTGATCTGTGCTAAATTCTTGCATCACAGCGTCTTTCACTTTTACTACATTTCTAGGAACTGCATTAAACGAAATTATTAGTTTATCTTGTGGTTCGAAATTCATCATCTTTGTCAATTCACCCTCATAAAATTTTGGACCTGTCATTATTCCATCAGCAGTTTCAAGAAGCCTTCGTAGTGTCAGTTCATCGGCTTGCATCATGCAGATTAACCACTGAACAAGCCTTTCAAGATGTTGTTCTATTTTTCGAATAATTCAGTTTCATTTACCGGTTTTGAAGGCTGTACCATCACAAACAATGGCTTGTAAGGTAGTTAGCGATTCACTGCTTGTAATTACTGATATTATATCTCTTGAAACATCTTCTGACTTTCCTGAACTTGGAACTATGTTATCAATATAATGAACATCTGGAAAGAAACTAATACGTAATGTTTTTCCTTAAACTTCTTTCATTTCGTCTGTTCTAACATCGAAACCAAGACATATAATTTCATGATTGCTCTCTTGAATTTCTGTACATGACGCAGATCTCCACAGCGTCGTAGTTTACTGGAATCCAGCGCATTAGTAGGGTTCAAAAGTCCAAGATTCTTCAACGCAGAATTGATAATGCGGCAGGTGTCTCGATTGTTGATATCGGCCCTGTAAATTGACTTAGATAACTCAGGGTACTGATGTCTTTTTTGAGGAGCTCTACTACTGTCTTCTTCTGAATCGGATTGTTCATCTAAGCCAGAGATGTGATAGATATCCTCGTCGTGTTCACATTCCTCATCAGTTCCATCATGAACATAAGCTTATGCTACCATCATCGCCTGAACTTTAGATTCTTCTTCAAGTCTCTTTCTCCGTTCCTTTCTTTCCTGTGATCTTGCAATCATCTGAGTTAATGGTTCGTCAACCTTTCCAATTATCTTTCTGTCTTCTGATTCAACCAAAAATCCCATTCGAGTGCCGGAATTTTCTTATCGAGTGGACATTGACAACCTCTCATGTCTAAAATACATAGGTCGATACATCTACATGTACAGATATCAAAAACTTTGGAGAAACTCTTCACAATCTTCTGGTAGCTCGCAGATTTACGTCGTGATAACGGGTATTTTGTCAGGTCATTTCCTTTTTGAATAAGTCTTTGAACTTTCTTTAAAATACTTTCATACTCTACAGTTGGTATGCTGGCAGTAGTATGTATGTATTAAAGATATGAAAGATGTCAAGATCAAAGAAACTAAAAGACGAATACATTGTGCGAATGATTCTGAACTTATAAACTACATAGTTTATAAGTTCAGAATCATTCGCACAATGTATTCGTCTTTTAGTTTCTTTGATCTTGACATCTTTCATATCTTTAATTATATCTGCTTTAATAACGTTGACTCGAGCTCCTGTATCTAACAGGCAATTGACATTTTTATTCTTAATTCGGAACTCTATACTTGGTCTACCTTTCAATTATTTATAATTTATGTTAAACTTTGGTAATATCAATACATCTTCAGCATTCTTTGTAAAAAACCATAATAAAAATTAATATTGTTCAACTTAAAGTGATAATTGAAAGAATGCAGAAAACAGTGGATTTCTTTGTGGTCAAAGATTTAGATCCAGAAATGATTGCAGGAATAGATTTCTTGGACAAATTCAGGTTACTGGCAATACGAGACAATCCATCAGACGAGGATAGACTGAGGAGAATAAAAGAGCTATTTGAAAACAAAATTGACAACCAACTAATGGAAGTTTTAACAGAATTTAAATCAATATTTATGGCCGACAAATGGGATATTGGAAGGACGTCACTGACCAAACACAAGATAGAAACGCATGGAGAACCAGTTTTAGTGAAACCTTATCGACAACCAAAACATTTCGAGGAAAAACTGGACGATATTATTCGAAATTATGAAGAAAACGATATTATAGAGAAATGCAGTTCACTGTGGAATTTCCCTCTAGTTTGTATTTGGAAAAAGGAGAAATAGGACATTCGAGTGTGTGTAGATTTTCGGCAATTGAATAAAATCACCGTAAGACCTGCATTTTCAATGCCGAATGTTGAGGAAATGTTGAATACACTAAATGGAGCAAAGTATTTTAGCACAATCGATTTAGGAAACGCATACCATCAAGTGGAACTTGAAGATGAATCAAAAGTCAAAAC